>JAEQBH010008648.1:0-106062 GCA_016808115.1 Tetrastigma voinierianum
AAGTTAGACATTCAAGTAGGATCATGCATTTGCTTTGAATGTGTGTTTATTTCTGGGAACATCAGACCGCACTTAGGTAGAGAGTAGCCCACTTAGGCGATTCCAATTAATGAGCATATTAGCCTGCCCCCGTCGAGGGATATTATTTTACAGTACAGGAGCTTGCGAGGATCTTTCGCCATTCCTAGAGATCGAGGTCGTGAAGAAAGCCTGCCAGGGCTTTGATAGATTTTATACATGTATTAGGAATTTATAATTTTGATATATGTGTTGTATAAGAGTAAATTATTAACTCTAACTACCGATATAGTTGGTATGTTTTACGTGATATTGTTATGGAGTATTGCTTTATCGCCTACGGCCGCTTACCATGTGATGATATATTGACCGTTTGGGACAGGTTTATACTGTGTTTTATTCGCGAGCTCCCGCATAAAGGAGATCGCCAGATTTTGCGGAAAGTCGCCTAGTTACCCGACATTCACGAGTATTCCGCTGTCGACGGTAGCCAACTAATTTCGTTTCGGGGCGCTACAACATTTAAACATCTCTTATAACAATTTATATAAATCTCTAATCGCTTTAAACAAATCACTTTTCATATATTAATTTTTTAAAAACCCCTAATCTAATCTCTCTACCGTCCATTTAAAAAACCACTTTATACCCCGGGCTATTTGTAATTCGCCCAAGTGCATCTTTCATGAGCCCATAGCCTCTATTGGGAGAAACAAATAAAAAACCCTATGTTTCTGTATTGAGATGCCATTGATATTCCAAAAAAAATTCTAATGACATGAGAACCCGCTATTTTCGTGACGCCCCAAACTCGGGTCCGTTGATTATCTCACAACCCACGGAACATTCTCCGTGAATGCCTGCAACCCGACATTTTTCATGAGGGTCGGGCAGTAGTCTTCTTTAGCCTGGAGCTCTACCCAAATACACACCGTGATAAACCCGCCCCAATCAATCCAATATAACAAATATGATTAAACGCTACTTGGGCCTATAAACCAATACTCATCACAATATTCATATCCAACTATTTCCAATAGTTTCAAGAGTTCAAATTTTACTTATATTAACACATATATAAATTAGAGAATCTAAATACATGCAATACATTATAACCCAAAAGAGCTAATCCGATTCTCTTTCTAAAGCCCGGGCCTTCAGATGAAGCCGGGTCTGCGGCACGCTCCTGCATACATGCAGTCAATATCCCTCTATTGCATGAAGCACAAGAGAGCGGAATCACTCTAGTAGCTACTTCACTCCAGTGTGCATGCCGCTCTGTAATAAATAGCCACACTGCAGTCGCATGAGTCCTCACTTGACAGCCTAACCGAACATCTGCCAGACTTATCTACCGCCTCCTCACACCTCGCCCAGCGCTTCCTCGTATGAGAATTATTATGTTTATTTGTGGACAACCCTCCGATGTATATATCAATCAAGTCGCCCGACGCATTGATATTTATGGATTATCCTCCGATGTATCACCCAGGTCGCCTCGCCCATTGATATTTTTAGTATGGACTACCTCCGATAATTATCATTTTAGACTACCTCTCGAATATTTTCATTAATTAGCTCACGCACCACTTGGTCGTTCTAGGGTGCCCCGGATGCATATGGCGTATGATGCCAATTCCATTACAGTTTACACATGCAAATATAGGTAAACATGCATAGCTCACATATGTGGTTCAGCCCACATTGTCATGTTATGTAATTTCGCATTATCACATCAAAATTAGTTACATGGCTAATGATCAAACACGAGCAATTCTACTTGAATTACGACCAAACACACAATTCACAAAATTTGATTTTGTGAACACTATTCTCGAATAGTGAAACCCTAAGTCATTATTCCTAGAAAATCACTAATCACAATTCACTTTGTGAACCCGAGCTCATGGCCATTCCTAGCTTCATACAACCTTACAACATGATTTATGGCATAAATTATACCAATTAACTGACCCAATGCACTCGTGACAGCCATTTATACAGATCAAATTTGGTTCCATAAATTAAACAATTCGTCCATGTTTGGGGATCGATATCAACGTAACATCAGCCCCATTCAACTCAAACATTCACAACATACTTAAACGAAGAATAAAACCCAAGTAGGGAGAAACCCCTACCTCACGGAGTTTGTCGAAACTCCTTAAATCTGGTACCCACGCTAAGCCCTCTCCGTGTAGAGCAACTTCCCTTCTTGTTCCGACGACTGCCGACGGTCGGATCTTCCACGATTCTAGAGAGGAGTTCTCTCTCTCTAAAAAAAAAGGCACCAGCCATGGCCCTCTGCATCCCCCCTTTTTCATTTCACGTTTTTGGTCCTCCCCCTTTTGAAGAAGAAAGCAATATTTGCCTTTTGTCTCATTCACTTCATTAACCTTTCCAAAATGGATATTTATGTCATTTTTTCCCCAGTTTTTACATCTCGCACTATCTCTACTGTCCATTTTCATCATTTCTCTACTCATGCCAATTTATGGCACATACGTGTTCTTTGTGACTTTAATCACACTGTACCGCTTTTACGCACCCGAAACGCAATGCCTCAAAAACGTGTAAATTTCCAAATTGCCCCTAATTCGACGCATACTAGATTTCGCGAGACGATTCCAACGGTGCAATCCATTTCGTCATCCAAGATCTAGAGAATAAATTTTAGATTTTTAATCGAAATTACAATTTTGTAACCGAAATTACGATTTTGCCATTTTTCCAGAAATTGGAATATCTCGGGTTTTACACTTTCCCCCCATTTCTAAAAGTAAAAACCCACAAGTGGATCTTCAAGAGTTAATGCAACCCAGACGGATTAACAGGGGTGTGTTTGGATTTCCGGGAGAAATGGGTCTCGTAATCTAAGCCCTCCCCGAGCCCCAAGGTCCTGGGTAGAGGAAGGATGAGGTTGTTGCTCAAACACAATGACCAGCCATTGTGGGCTGCTATTGTTGTCACGGAGAAACCCCTGTGAATCGAAGGGAGTATGTGTGGAGGCCGGGAAGAAATCACCTTTTTTCCTTCTACACCCGAGTCCAAGACACTACCTCTTCTCTAAGAAGTCTTCGCGAGATCTCCGCCACTGAGCTCCAAATCCACCCAAGCGCTTCTTTGCGGCCCTTCCCACTCCGTCGTCACAAGGCTTATCAAAGCAAAGGCATGCGACGACACGCACTTTGCGTTGATGTAAGACCCGAGAAATTCCAATTTCTTGAAAAAGGGCAAAAGCATAATTTCAATTGTAATTTCGGTTAAAAATCCGAAATTTATTCTCTGGATCTCGGATGACGAAACTGATTTCACCATTGGAATCGTCTTGAGAAATCTAGCTAGCACGCGACTTCCCATCGACCCCGAGACCGGTCGAGTTGACACTGCTTTTCGAGGCATCTCAATTCGTGCAAGAAAATAACATTTGATGTAATGTAAATCACATATAACATGTACCATAAAAATTAGCAAGCAGCATGAGTAGAGAAATGATGAAATGGATGCTCAAGCATAGTGCCGAGTGACAAAACTGGGAGTTATGGACATAATGGTCATTATTGAAATTGTTAAGTGAGAAAAAGACAAAATAGCATATAGTGTCGTCTCTCCCATTCAAAAAGAAGCCAAAAACGTGAGAAAGAAAGGAGAGGGATGCAATAGGTTCAGATTTGTTTTTCTAGTGAGAGAGTAGACCTCTAGGATTGCAGAGATCCACCACTGCATTTTCTGATGCATGAAAGTCGTTTCACGAGAGGGCTTTATGTAAGATTGGGATTTCAAGAGTTTTGACAAACTCCGAAGGTAGGGGTTTCTTCTTACTGGGGCTTTATTTTTTATTTAAGTACTTTGTTAATGTTTGAGTTGAATGAGGCCGTGATTTAGGGTCGCTTTGACTGGCCTCAAATTCGACCGACCAAGTATAATTTTTAAACTCAATGGACAATTGCAGGTAGCCTACTGACTCATGTGATGGGTATGTTGGAAATTATGTATTAAATGGTGCTTGGTATGCAGAAATTTCCAGAATGTGGAAATTCGGGTTCACAAAGTGAACCGATCGTGGATTTTTCTGTGAATAAGAACTTCAGTGGTTTCACTATTCCCTAGAATAAGGTTCAATAAATAATTTTGTGGAAATAATGTGTTTGGTTAAGTAATTTAAATCGAATACTTGTGGTTTGATCATTAGCCCACGTGAGCTTAATTTGATGTAATTGATGGTGAAATTATACTTACATGTTTGTGTGATTTAAATTATGTGAATATATGCATAATTATATATTTGCATGTGTTATAGAATTGAAATGGAATTGGTATTATGCATTCCTATATGCACTAGGCACCTTAGGACTATAGGAGGAGTGCATGAGGTAATTCTTAAGAAAATGGTTCTGAGGGTTGTCTAAAAAATACTAACATCTAAGGGTAGTCCAAACATAATATCAAATCGTCAGAGACGGCCCAATTACAGTACATCTGAGGGTAGTCCATATATAATATCAATCGTCTGAGTCGGTTCAATTGATATATACACGTATGGGTTGTCTACAAACAAATAAAACTAAGGTTCTCAAACGTGGCTCAGCAGGAGGAGTCTGTGAGGACTTTGGATATGAGATGATCAGTTGTGAGATGATTCAAGAGGATCATGCATTCATTAACGCTGTTTACTTTGAGCATTGCATATGCACTTAGGTGGAGAGCAGCCCATTCTGGGGTGATTCCACCATCGAAAGCATTACCACCTTGTCGAGGGAACATATTTTCATGTACAGGGAGCGCACGAGGAGACTCATTTTGTCGTGAGATCGCTTTGTAAAGAAGTTCGGTGTGGCTTTGGCATCGCTTTTGTATACATGGGGCTAGAATTCTAGAATTTTAATATATGTCGGGTAAGAGTAAATAATTAACTCTTGTGACCATGATACATAGTTGATATGTTTATGAGTATGGTTTCTGCTGGCTAGGTGGCCGTTTTACTCATGTTACTTGATTATATTGGAGATGGAATATAGGCGAGTGTAAATGCGTGGGCCTAAGAGGTCATTTACTCCGTATAGTTGTATATGAGACCCTCAGGTGGTCATTGATGTTGATCGGGATGTTATATACAGTGATGTATTCGGGTAGAGCCCCGTACGCTGAGACTCGCCTGACCGTGAGAATGCTCAGTCATCCGACATTCACAAGTGTTTCCGCGGGTTGACGGGTAGTCAACGAACCCCTGGGATCGGGGCGTCACAAGTGAAGCCAAATGAGGCGGCTATACTGGAGGGGAATGAGGCAACGGATGGAGCTGTAATGTGGGCTAGATAAAAGCTCGGCTTTTTAAGCATTTCGGGGAAGGCATGATATCGGGGAAGAGGTCGGGAGAGACATTTCTGGGGTACACCTGTTCAACTAGGTTTAAAAAGGTGAGCTTATAAAGTAAATATGTTCTTCCCGAGCCAAGGTTAGGCAAGTTCCAGTTTTATATTCTTGGTTGTGTTCCATCGTTGGTTAATTTATGCGAATTTACTATGCATTGATTGATAACGAATGATCTCGACCGACCGTCACATCCTTGACTGAATAGTTTGAATATTATAGAGATCATATATGTGGGTAGAAAATTTTTAATCGTGAAAAACAATAATTATAATATTTAATTTGTATTAATTAGCGTGCAAAATATTGCATTTTTTATGCACTTTGATTGAAGAACATACTCATTTCGTGCCCGCACGAGCCTCGAAGCACTGACAGATTTCGAATCATAAGAAAGGTTTCAAGAAATGGCAAAAGTAGTCAAGTGGGAAAGGAAAGAAGTATAAAGCTTTAAATACCATAATAGAGAGCTGATGGTAGAAGGGTTCACTACTGGACACTGATAAGAGTTGTTAAAGTCCATTTGGTTCTTTTTTATTTTCGGAAAATCTGGTTTTTCCGTCACTTGTTACTTAGATTTTGATGGTGTTTAGTGGCTTACTGCTTCAATTTAAATTTTTTTACTCAAAGAATATGTATATTTATATATTAGTAGGTTTTTGTTTTTGTTTTTTGGCTGAATGTGGGTATCCTTCTTGTTGCTAGATTATCAAGCAACCATTGCCAATGGCATGTGAGAAGGGAAGTGAAAATATTGAGAGCTCTCACTGGGCACAACAATTTAGTACAATTCTACGATGCTTATGAAGACCATGATAATGTCTACATTGTAATGGAGTAGGCATTCATGGTGGCTTTATTTTATTCTTTAAACTGGTAATTATTCAATCATCACCTGATTTATCAGCCATTTCTTCCTTCACAAATTGGTAATGTTTCTGTCTTACTATCATGCTGAAAAAATTTCTGGATGTTCATTATGACGGGATGGCTTGAGTGTGTTTCTATGTTGTTTCCTCTTTCTAATAATGGGATTCAATAAATTGTTTCACATTTTTCAGGTTATGTGAAGGAGGGGAGCTTTTGGATAGAATACTTTCAAGGTATTTCTTTTATAATACACATCCAAGGTATTTTGGTGAATTAGCTATAATGAGATACTACTAATTCGTGATTCTTTTAGCTTTTGGATGCAATATACATCCAAGGTATTTTGGTGTGTTAGGTTATACACATGATACAAAGAATCTGTGATGCTTTTAGATTTTGGATGGCCAGGATGGACAAGAAGAGCAAGAAATTGGAAAAGGGAGTTGGTTAGGTGCCGAGTAACCGGGAGGATCTTTTTACTTCTGCAGGGGTGGGAAATACACTGAAGAAGATGCAAAGGCTGTCATGTCATCACTGGTTAGTGGGGTGTTATTTATTTTATTTTTTCTGTGATAATTGGTGATGATTTCCTTATTAGTTTATGGTCCTATGTGATTTAGCCACACAAAAGCTTGTTGATGGACCAACAATGAAGGATTGGAGAGGTGGGCAGAGTCGCTCCTTCAATATTATCGGGATAGCAAAGATCGCGCTATTGAAACACTCCGCATCCAAGGATCTCGA
Organism: Tetrastigma voinierianum; assembly: GCA_016808115.1. Taxonomy (NCBI): domain Eukaryota; kingdom Viridiplantae; phylum Streptophyta; class Magnoliopsida; order Vitales; family Vitaceae; genus Tetrastigma; species Tetrastigma voinierianum. Next base: position 7,003 of record JAEQBH010008648.1, read on the forward strand.
ATTAATACTATTTTCGTATTATAAATAAGAATATATATAGTCACAGATGTAAAGGAAATTGGCAAGATGTTACTCATTTTGAATGGCAAGTTCAGTGGAATGGCTTTCTGTGTGCCCACTAGAATGACTTTCAAGGTGATAACATACCCACTTTTATAATTACAAAGCATTTGTTTCCAAATCTAACCATCCCTTGTTCACCGGATTACCTAATTTCTTAAGAATCCACACCTTCTTAATTTCATTCTTAAACCCTTGATATTTATAAACTATTACTTGATCACGTAAACTGGGAGGTGAAACTAAAGACAAGAAGACATGGCATCAAGTTTGTTCATGTACACATCCCCTTCAAACAATAACTTATATTTCTTTTTTTTTTTCTTTGGCGGCTAAATTTGTTGCTCTTATGTTGTCACAGTTTTGTCGAGGGGTTTGTAATATGATATTGAGTCGTTGAATTACAAGGTTGGTTTTTAGAATTATGTTTTTTTAGGTTTTTTCTGATAGGGGAAGGCGCACTTGTTTTTTTCTTTTGAGCTTTGAATTTGAAGCTCTTATTTTAATGGGCGTTGAGGTTTCAAAGCTGATGCTAGTCATTTGAGTTTGAATTTTGCTTCATAATTAAAACATTTATGCCATGGTTTTAAGTTTGAAGCTTTTGTTTTGATGAAAATAAAAATTTAGTCGCCATTTGGTGCTAGTTTTGTAAGCTATGTTTCATCGGTTTTCGTTTCCATTTCTTCAATTGGGTCATCTTATTCTCTTAGTCAGAGGTGCTCTTTCTTTATTTGGCTATTAATGGATAGGGTTTTTCTTGATTGTAATTTTTTTTCCATGATGTGAAGAAATGGGATAGTGATTGGTGATGGAATGTTGTGGGTTATGAATGTCCTGGAGCAATGATTTTTTTTTTGTAAGTTCTCTTTTACTAATTTGTTTGATTACATTCTTGTGCGCATAGATTTCTCATCGGAGTCTTCTCACAAAGGGTGATTTGCATTCTCGAGTATTGCTCACGAAGATGGTATGTGTTCATCCTATACAGAAGGGAATCCCCTTTTCATATATTGTAATGACCCTCTTCTATGTCATTTTTATGGGTGAAATTCTCACTCTGAAAATGTTCAAAGATTATGCTTTTAGGAATGTCACATAATGTTATTAAAATGATGTTATTAGAAGACATTGTTGCCCAATAGGATACAATGTCGGGCCACACCATGACGCTTTAGGAAGTGTCATTATAACTCTTCAGATTAACCGCGCCATCGATTAACTTTTCCTTAGAAAATGTTACTTAATAAATTTATTCCATACTAGATATTAATTTATTAGAAAATTTAGACTATCGATTGATTGTCAATTAGAATAAAGACTCTCTCGTAACTCTTAGTAAATTTTGACGCTAAATCACCCGAATCGCTTAGAATTGGGTGTGGACAATGACAATTGGTAATATATGTGATGGAAAAATATAATTGTTGTCTTCTATGTGAATTATAATAGTATTTTGCCTTTTAAATACAAATTATAGGATATGCATGCAATTCTGTGTTTGTTTTTTTTTTTTTTTTTTTTTATGTTTTTTTAACTAATATACTATATATTATTGTATTATAAAATTGTAGAAGTCGGAGAATATGGTTGCAATTGCTTCTCAATTGATGTAAGAATCTATAGAGGCTCCAGAGATTGATGTTGCCTCAATTTGAAATTCAAGAATTGGTATAGAAAAATGAAAGAGATACAAATAAGAATGAAGAGATACACCAAGAATGAGATGCAAAACAAATTGAAGAGATGAAAAAAATAGAAGAAGAAAGGACTTAAAGAGATGATGAAATGCAATTGTAAGATTTTGCGCATGGAGCAAATTATGAGTAAGTTAGCCCAGTTTCATCTATTTATCAACTTTTGTTGTAAGATCCATCCACATCTACTACTCATACCGACTCGAGGATAGATTTTTTTTATTTTATTAAACATTGTCGTTGCTAACTTTGTCTCGTGCAATATTGTATATTATGTATGTAATCTATATGCAATATAGATGATTAAAGTTTGTTGTATGTTATTGGAATTTATATATGTAATATGAAAAAATATTAAGACGTGTATTTAAACTTATTTTTAAAATGAATTTTTTTTGTCCAAAAGCTGTGAATTAATAAAATATTTGTTCCACTAAAAAGAAACAATTTAATAAATTATTAAAAATTTGGGGTGAAATTGCTAGTATTGAAATGGATATTTTAAATAGCGATGAAAATTCGCTTAATCGGTTTCAAATTCCAAATAAAATAAAACATAATTATTTCCGCTTTCTATTTTTAGCAATCCAAGTTCCTTTCAAACTGCTTCTATTTTGTATAATTGAACAACAATTTTCTATTCTTAAACGAAATGCTCGCTTCTATTTCCGCTTCTAATGTCGCAAAATTGAAACGAACATCCGCTCTATTTAGAAACGGAAATATTTGCGAGTCATAATATGTAAACGGGAAAATTCCGTTTCCAATTTTGTCGTAAAACCTATCCGTCGCTATTTTAGTATCGGGTTAGAAACGGAATCTATTTTGGAAATTTAGAAATGGAAATAGCGTTTCTATTCCGTCGCTATTTTAGTATCGGATGAGAAACGAAAATTCCCTTTCTATTTTGCACATTTAAAAATGGAAATAGTTTCTATTCCATCGCTTATGTTTAGAAATGAATTTTTCCGCCGCAAAATTAGAAACGGACACGAAATTCTGTTTCTAAAATTTAGAAAGGAGCCTTTTGAAACGGAATATTCGCTTTCTAATCTGGGCCGCTATTCGCAAATAGCTACCGGAATTAGAAACCTAATTTTGCCATTTCTAATTTGGGTTTTCTTGTAGTGTTGACTGCTTGTGTCTAGTTTGGGATTTATTTTCGGTTGGGAATAATAGGGAATTTGGATTAGTGTCCTACATAGAAATTGTAGCTGAAATTGTGAACTTGATGTTAAGTTTTTGAAGCACCCAAATTGGACCTCTATAACTCCAGTTATGATCCATTTTCTAGGACTACCATAGGCTTCCTTGTTTTGACCCCATGCACTGTCCAAATTTTGGGACTGATTTCTGGTTTGGAAAAATGGGGAATTTTGACTAGTTTTCTCCATGGAAATTATAGTTGCATCCGTAAACTTGATGTAGGCTTTTAAATCACCAAAATTGGACTTGTACAGCTCAAGTTATGGTCCATTTCCTGGGATTGTTACAACTTAGGCTGTTTAATGGTTTGTGTCCAAAAGTTTTGGGACTAGCTTTAATCGAAGTTCGAACTATTCCATGGTCTATTATGGCTTGTTGTGTGGAATTTTTTGTGGGAATCTCTATGCCATAACTGGTCTTGAGGATCAAGTTGTCATTGCTTGAGTTTGAGTTACATGCTTGGTGGTAATTAATTGAAGGTCAATATGTTTGTCCTAATGTATTGATATGTGATGAGTTTGTGTATGGATAAGGCCATTGCATGGCTTGTTTGTAGGCTATGTGGACATTTTATGTCACAATTTGGCCTAGAGAATAAAGTATGACATTGCTTGATTGGTGATGACTTGTTGATGCTGATATATGTGCAAATATGTTGACATGAAATGTGTGATCGCTTGGGAAATTTTATGTTGATTGATATAATTGTCCATGATGTAAGGGTGATATGCATAAGTAGAGTTGTCCATATAGCATCTATCATATATGTGACATGGTATAGTATGAAATGGTACATCGCATTGCATATGCATGAGGACATCGCATGAAATGGAAAGCGAGTGTATGGTTATAATTAACATTGTGTTTGATGTTTGATTGGGGTGGGCTCGACATAATGACAACACTCCAACAGGTTGTACCTGCCAGGCTACATGAAAATGAAATGTGTCGTAATAGCAAGTGGTGGGATAGATAATTTCCTCGGGTGAAAAGCCCCGTTATTTTGGTTATACATATGTGTCCAAATCTGAAAGCTCATGAAAGTGTGTTAGGCTTACAAAGCCTGAGACTCCAAAATTCGCTACCCATAAAAAGACATATGATTTTGAATATAAATGATCATTGAGGTGTAACATCCAAAAAACTTTTGATTTGAAAAACAAATGAATTTTGTTGTAAACTGATCATTGGATGTAATCAACAAATGATGGGTTTATCACACTTTGACATCGCATGGTGTGGTAGGAATCGATAAGGGCTTGGGTAAGAGGGAGTCGGTAAGGACTCGGGTGCATGGTACATGATTGAGTTTGTAAAACCCGAGAAAATTCAATTTTTTGAGAAAGGGTAAAACAATAATTTCAGTCGAAAATCCGAAATCTTTCTAGATCTCGGATTATGAAATCCACCCACCGCTGAATGGTGGTCTCGCAAAATCCTGGGCTACCCAATCAAATTTCATTTTGATTCCAAGATTGTCGGGATTTCTCTTTTTTCGAGGCACCGAGGGTAACAAGTGACACTTGACACTTCTTTGGATGGCTCACAATGAGCCATGTGTAAAATGGAGAGGATAAGTCAAAAGACCAAGGAGTGGCCATGTGTCACAACTTGATAGGAAGGAAATCCAAAATTATGGATAAGACGATAAGGAAATCCAAAGGAACCAATAGGAGAGTGACATGTGGCAAGACGAGGCCTCCCACTTGACTTTGGACTAAACAAATTCGGTGGGGAGGAGAAGAAGAAAGGGAGGGAAAAAAAAGAAAGAGAAAATAGAGAAGAGAGAAAGAGGATAGAGAAGCTCCAACTTCTTTTTACGATCTATAGAGATTGGTGGGTCGGTTTTCGTCGGGCTAAGAATTAAAGATCATCTGCTCGACAAAGGCTACGCGTGGGTACCAAAAACATGAGATGTCGTCGAGGATCTCAAGGCTTAAGTCGGGAAATCATGGTTTCTGGAGCTAGAAGTGTCCACGGGACTCTATAGCAACTTCAAGCTCAAGAGGTAGGTCTTCCTACTTTGGTTATTTTTTATCTTAAGGGCTGTGTGGTTGTGCCTTTCCCTAAGGGGGATGTTTGGTTGCATTTTGAACTATGGGAAGCTGCCCTATTTTGATCCTATGCATTAGCCGGACATTAGGACTGCTTTTCGGGTGAGAAACAAAGGGAATTTGGCCATGTGTCCTTCAAGTAAATTGTAGCCACACCAGTGAATTTGATGTTAGGCTTTTGAATTACCTAAATCGGACCTCCATAACCCAAGTTATGGTCCTTTTACCCGAAACAACCTCATGGAAAGTTTATTCGCGAGTTTTCCGACTAGGTTTTGCTTTGAAGCTAGGTTTGTCCGGGCTTAGGTTTTCCCGGGCTAGGGCTCAAGTCTCGACCAGTTTACACGGCAGTCCCGTCCCAAGAAAGTCTCTGGTCTGCTAGGTCCGTTGGGCTAGGTTTGAAACCAAATTTAGGTCTGTCCGGGCTAGGTCCTGGTCTCGAAAAAGTCTATCCGCTGTGTTTGTTCCGGGCTAGGTCCGTCTGCCAGGTGGGAAAGTCTACCCCAAATTGAGTCTAATCCATTCATGTGAGGCCTCTAAGTTTGGATCGCCACCCCATCCGAACAACTCCGATTCGCACGCTCGACTCCTCAGTGGAAAGCACTTTGAGTATAAAATTTGACCATTTGCTTGTGAATGGCATGTTGTGCTCATGTATTTTCTGAAAAATTGATTGTTGCACTAAGTGTACTAATCACTTGAGTATCGAATGACATGTTGAATGAAATACACTGTTGTGTGTCATTGCTTGATAATCATGTCCTGCTATCAGAGGTGAATGAGGCCATTACATGGCTTGTTGTAGGCTACTCAGACATGATATACCCAATTAGGCTCTAGAGTTAAAGCAAGTCGCACTGATTGCAACGCTTGTGATGTCAATATGGATCATTTTAGATATGTTGACATGATGAATGAAAATTATTAGCCATAAATTGAAATGAGACATGTGAATACTATCTAAAGATAATCTGCATTGCATATGCATAGGGACATCAACATATTGGGTGTGTGTGCAAGGGTATGGTCATCCCTCATCAGTGTTGATGAATGAGTGGTGAGCTCGTACTTTGGACGACGTCTAATAAATGACTCACGGTTCAAAGCATAAATTAAAATATAAATTTAATGTGTTTGAATCTGAAAGCAAGAAGGGGGTTGTTAATCCCCTCAGGTGAAAAGCCAGAACATGGGTGTAAGAGACCCGCGGGTGTAATCCAAAAAGTTATGTTGCTCAAAACAAGACACACGCTATCATAAAGACTCTCGAATGTGAGAGGAGCCTGATCGACTCGATTAGTTGCCCATTGACATTTGCATTGGGTACTGGTGAGCTAGTAAGGGCTCAGTATATGTGTGTCATTGGTACTACCAGTGACGGTTGTCACACTTGGTGTGACGCCCCAAATCCCAGGGGTCCGTTGGCTACCCGTCAACCCGCGGAAACACTCGTGAAGGTCGGGTGACCCGACCTCTCTCACGAAAATCGGGCAGAGTCTCCTTTGTACGGGGAGCTCTACCCAAGAACCAACATCAACATCGGAAGATATATATGAATAAAAACGGCCTCCACAGGCCCATACATACCATCATCATACATCAACTATATATCATGTTTTCAAAGAGTTAAAAGTCTACTCTTATACAATACACATATTAAGAAGTTTAAAACATTCTAATACATGTATCTGACTAAAACACCAAAGCCACAACCAAACTTTCTTCTCAAACTCGACCTCAAGATGGGCGATGCCATAAGTGCGCTCACTTTGTACCTATGAAATAATATAATTCTCGACGGGGTGAGGCTAATGCCGATAGGCAAAGTGGAATCATAAATGGGTTACTCTCCGCTAAGTGCATATCTGTTGCTCGATGAAAACACACATTCAAGTACATGCGTGATCCTACTTGAATGTCTACGCGATCAACTCACACCCGAGTCCTCACCGACTCCCTCCTTGCCTAAGCCCACGTGTGAAAACATCTTTTTAAAACAATTCTTGTTGTTTTCGAAGCTATACTACCGAAGTATCGGTAAGAGGGACTACCCTCCGAGATGAATGTTGGAGAACCTTCGAAACAGTCATGGTTACTCATCTGAAATGATCTGTTGGACCGTCTCAACCCCATTCTCCGGAAATTCATCCTGTGAAATTCCTTTCAGCAGTTTTTCGTTTTCTTTCAATTTTCATGTCATGCACTCACTGTTCTAGGCTACCCAGGGCATATGAAATGCATTATGCCATTTCACACAATACCACCCTGATATATCAATTATGCATATATCAATTTACAATTACACCACATAGCAATTCATGATATCAACCATCACCAAAATTTGCTCACTTGAGCTAAACACAATTCCATTTCCAGTGGCCCACACCCACAATTATATTCTATATAATTATGGCATCATATTAACACATCAAGCATTAACCTATTAATTTCTTTAATTAATCAACTCAAACCACTCACATCAAACAATTCCAATGCCAAAACACATGAACATTTATGGTCCATTTCATACAAACTGAGACTGTTTTTACAGTCCCAACAGCAGTGGGTCAGTCTACTGTTCTTAATTCTCTTTACATCTCTGCTCCTCTGTGAATCGAATTTGCATGGCCATTCCTGCACTCATACACACAAAACAAAATTTATTGCATAAAACTCCACTCCTCTACTGTCCAAATGCTGACTACACCTGGTCTCAAAACGAGATTAAAATTCCCACAACTCTATCCCATGTTTCTGGGACCGACCAACGTCCCTTCACGGCTCAATCCAACCGAAACATTATAAAACACTTAACAAAGTGTAAAACCCAAGCAGGATAAATCCCCTACCCCAGCTGAGTCATTAAAAACTCCCAAAACCTAACCCACGCGTAGCCTCGATGCGCAGAGCGACTTTCCTCTTGTCTCGACGACTTCGACTGGCTGATCGCCAACCCAGAGAGAAGGATGTTCTTCACTAAAAACCAAAGAAATCGGCCATCGCGATCTAATTCTCTTTGCTTCTCACGTTTTCTTCTTTTTCTTCTTTAAGGTGAGACGGTCCTATTCACTATTTTGTCCTTAGTGTCATTTAAAATTTAAATAATGACCATTATGTCCCTAAGCTTTGAGACTTCAACATTCGCACCTATCCTCGCCATCCATTTCCATCATCTCTACCATGGAATTCAGTAAAATATGAGTACATGTTATATATGTGACTTTTTTGTCACATCGCAGTCGCTTTTTCTACGACCTCGGGAACCGATGCCTGAAAACGTGTAAATTCCGATTGTCTCAGAATTCAACAAAATTCGACGTGGTACCTAGATTTCGCAAGACGATTCCAACTATGAAACTCATCTTCCCATCCAAGATCATATAGAATGTACCCCAACTTAACAAAACATTGATTTACCTCTTTTCAATGGAATTCTTCTATCCATATCTTCCCCAAATACATCTTCGCTCCCAATCCATGATGTCCATTGAACTGCATACGCAATAACGCGCACTCTACCATGCATGTAAACTAGTCATTTAAATATTAAACGACTAACCCATGTACGCTCCCACGTTGACTCCTCCACTCCACGGTGCTTCCATAACACCCTCACTACAAATTTCACCGCTCATACAAACCGTCCCGGCCATATCCATACGTACACCCGTCCCTCCCCTCGAAGGTCCCACGCTTGTCAACCTCAATCCTCTCCCCAATCCACTGGCCACATGTCGGGCTGCAGCCAACCTAAGATGTTACGCTGCCTACCTCTCGAGTATCTCGAAGGTCCACCGAACTTAGCGATAGCTTCCCGCGCTTACCGAACCTGACCACTCCCTCTTAGGCATCACCTTCAAGAAGACGTGATCTCCAACCTCGAACTCTAAGGGCCGACGTCGTACATCCGCTCTAACTCCCGCCGGCCCTGAAAGCCGTGAGAAGACGTCGTCGTGATCAAGATCACCTTCCTGAGGTCTTTAACTCATATCGCATCTCGTGATGAAGCGCCTCCCACCCTGGCCCAACATAACTGATCTACATGGCCCCACAATGCCTCATGGTGCCATGTGTATACTTCGCATATGCAATGCGGTGAGAGGGAGCCTGAGTGACCTCAAGATACGGGCATGAAGATTATTCCACGATGACATCCGACATTCATGTAGACATTTTCTTACTAGACGGTATCGTCAGTTTGATCATCAGGTGAGCACTTAGGTGAGTAAACCCTCAGAAGAGATTATCACTAATGTACTTTGCTCACCCAACAGTATCCCCTTTCGTATAGGTTAGGGTGCGTGGTGTCGACCCGCATTCGTGGACCGCATATGAAGAAGACCGAATGCGCTTCGACCATATTTTGTATATGTATATTAGAACAATCAATTCTTAATATATCATTTCTCGTGATAAGAATGTATAATCAACTCTTGTCAACATATCAATACATAGTTGTATGTATAGTATTCAGGTATGGGTTGAATGGGGCCGAGTGGTCGCATGACTCATGAATGACTCGGGTGTGGTATATTAATCCTGCATGGGTTATGCGATGCATTTTCTACATGTCAGATTTTGATAGAAATTTTCCCGTTGCAGGAGACTATGTCCGGTTTTGTTAAACTATGGATCCCGATAAATGACATGATGGTGTGATCGCTAGTTACTCGACACTCCATCTATTCTGAGGTCGACTGTGTCATTAACAGACTCCTGGATGTGGGTGTCATAGAGTCTCATCTCATTTCATGGCCTGTAGGATTCCATAGTAGAAATTTTATGTTTTTACTTAGAATGTGAATGTGAATTATGAACATGACCATTGCATGTGCACTTAGGTGGGGAGTAGCTCTTGTAGGAAGTTTACTGGGCGTAGCTCACCCTTTAAGGACTCTATTTCGTGCACAGTGGAATACGCCGACGCACCGATGCTCACTCGAGGCCACAGTTGTGAAGAAAGCCGGGTTATGGCTTTGTATTCATTTTTGTAAAGATGCTTGGAACAAACTAGTTTTAGCTTGTATTTTGTGTAAACATAATTGTAATTAAATTCTTATGGGACTGTTTTAAATATAATTTTGTATTTTTTAAATGAGTATGGATAAACGGGTCTCATTGAGTCACTTATTCATAAACTGACCTGTGGAGGTCAACAGTTATATCATCCCTACGGGTCATGTTATTATATGTCCTACGTGATCAGATTGTGGCAGACTCTCCCCGTAAAAGGAGACTTTGTCCGATTTTGTTAAATTATGGGTCTCGTAGCGACACAACAGCGCGGCATCTAAGAACCGACATCCATGTTTCTTCGCGGGGTCGACGATCGGGTCAATGCACTTTCGGGTTTTCGGGGTGTCACACGTCGTACTACCCTGCATGGCATGAGCGCTTGATGAGTTGGCTAGCAAGCTTTAATTGAGAACGAGATGAGACAAGAGTTTAGCTCACTTCTGGTGGTTTCAGAGTATGAGACGCTCCTGATGAATCGGGATTACCTCAAACATAGGAATGTAGACTTCCACTATTGAGTCGCACTCGTACATCACCGGCCTCTATGACTCCACAGAATGGTTCCCGTTGAGTTGCAGAACCCACGTCCACCATGCGAATCGCGATTACTTTGGGCTTTATTAGACCGAACACTTCACCCAGGCGCCTCCTGTTTTATGCCAAGAAGAAAGACAAGACCCTTCGGCTATGCATAGATTATCGACAGTTGAATAGGGCTACTATCAAGAATAGGTACCCTTTGCCGAGGATTGATGATTTATTTGATCAACTGAGAGGGGCGCGGGTTTACTCCAAGATAGATTCGCGACCGCCATAACCGGGCCAAGGTTAGAGAGGCGTATATCCCTTAAGACGCATTCAAGACTCCCAGATGGATATCTCCGGAAGTTCATGATGCTATTCAATTGACGAATCGCTCCAATGACATTCATGGATCTCATGCATATGTGCAGGACGCCTAATTTTCAAGGGGTCATTTTTCGAATAAGACCCATGAACAAATAAGTCAGGAATTGTCCATGAACAATGACCCAAATACAGATTACAAAGATATCATTACAAAGTGGACTCAAACATGACAAATAATTTTTTCCTACAATATAATGTAAAATTGTGACAAACTTAAAATATTAACAAAGATAACATAGATAAAATTTATTTTCACAACAAAAGGTTGGTTGTTTATATTATATACCTTTAGGAATGATTCTAAAGACCAAAAATCCCAAATTTCGCTATACTCCTCATTTAGAATGGAAGGCCTTCAAAGAGTTTTAGGACATCCGTTTGTTTTACTCTTTGAAACCTATTTTTCGTCTGCAAAAACAACACAGAATCATTTCTGTCACTAAGTTCTAAAACATGAAAATGAGACTCTCAAACATTTCAAAGATATATCCCATATTCATCCTGATCCAGCATCTGAATTACCTACCCATAATAGTGTGTTCTTATTACTCCTGAGATTATTCATATTCTAATCCATATTCAACCACCTTAATGCCCCACTCGTTACAAGCTCATTGCAAAACTCTCTATAAAGTTGGTGTTATAGATTCTAATATTGACATAATCATTTTAGTCATTAAAATTTATATTAATAGCTAAGATTTTTATTCATAGTAATGTAAAAGTTGTTAAATATCAAAATTTAATTTTCTTTGCCTCCCGTTACTAAGAGTCCAATTATCATAATTTATGTTTGCCAACACAAAAGGTTGGTTGTTCATTTTATGTGGCCTGAGACTTGTCGAGACTCCAAATAATGGTGTTTCTGCTACCCACCTACGTAAGATTTGGGAGAGATCCCCCGTTATCGGGGGATAATAATCGCCTATAGCTACCCACCCATGGCGATGGAATCCCTAAGATTAATATTTCAAGGCTATCCACCCATGGGTGGTTTCCCAAATCAATCGGGCTGGAGTTTTCTTACAAATATTCAACCACTTGATGTCTCACTTGTTACAAGCTTCGTTACAAAGCCTGCTTAACAATTCTAACATTATAAATTTAATATTGTCTTAAATTGTTTAGTCATTTTTCAAGGTGCAACAAGCAAAATAACATATTTATTCTGTAATTTTTATTCCTTTTTTAAATTTTCCTATAAAGTTTTATTTCTCAAATTTATGGCCATATTTGTTATGAATTTGCCCATCATGCCTAGCCACCACCCAAAGTTTAAAAAAGGAAAGGCAAAGGGAGGGGAGGAGACCAAAGGGAACAATTTTATACATTGGAACTAAAATGTTTAACCACACACACACACACACACATATATATATATATATATATATATATATATATAATAAGGATAAAAATGCATCAATTTTAGTAAGGATAAAGATTCATTTATCCAAACAACATATATATAATTTTGCTTTTAGTTCCGACTTTATTCAAAACAACCTATAACTAATAATAAATATATAAAATTTTAATATATATATATATATATATATATATATATATATATATATATATATATATATATATATATATATATATATATATTCCTTTTAGGAGAAAAAATTTAGTATATTTAATTTTACAAACTAATATGTCTTGATTTAGTTTTAAAATCAAATAAAAAATAAAATAAAAATAATTATTAGCATTGTAAAGATAAACTCTTAAAATAAGATTCTTTGGAAAGTTATTTAAAAGGGTAGATTATATAAATAGTGTATTAATTTTTTCATTTTTTCTATTTTGGAAATGTTGACACATTAATCCTTTTAAAAATGATAGAAAATTTATCTTTCAAATAACAAATATGACATGTTCTTAGGTAGATTAACTTGTCATATATTATCTTTTATCCTTATTTAAAATATATACTGTAAATAAGAGTTGCTTTTCTTTTCTTCCATTTTATCTCAAATCTCAATAATTTTAGGTTTTTGTTTAATTTCCCAAAAAAAAAAAATTGCCAATAATGGAGAAGTTGCTAATTCCTTGCCTTTTCCGAAAAAAGAATTCAAATAAAGTTAAACTAATATTTGAACTCTGTTTAGGAAAAATAAATTGGGTTAACTTTTTTGAAAATTTTTATTTTTCCATTCATAAATATGCATGGAAAGATTATTTCTCATATTTAAATATAGATTTTTTAATTAAATTTTTTTATAACTTTATTTAAACATAGAATAAAAAATGCTAAAAACTTTAAAGGATGATGCAGTACTTAAGATTCTATATATGCAAGATATTAAAGAACAAAATTTGAGCATGCATTTACTTTATCGAAAGAATCGTCATCTTAAACGTGAAAAACTCACAAACTAGCTAATTGCTGACATGACAACTAATCTCCGTGAATAAGTTTGAGATAAATACATGAAAAAAAAAAAAAAACAAAGGCAAACCTGAATTTTGACTACAGAAATATATTTTAATAGCTTTTTATTTTAATCATAGTCTAAATTAAAAGGTCAATGAAAACATAAAAATAAAAAATTCAGTTTAAGTATATAATTTTCTTTTCAATAAAAAATTTGTTTGCTAATTTCTATATATCCCCAGTAAATGTTAATATTCCATCATCTTAACACTCCACTTGATCGTAAACAACCATTATCAAACGTGACAAATAATATTTTCCTACGGTATAATATAAATTTATGTAAAACTTAAAATATTGACAAAGATAAAATTTATTTTCACAACTTTTGGTTACTCCCCTATTTAGAATGGAAGATCTTCAAAGAGTTTTAAGACGTGTTTGTTTACAGTTTTGAAAACCATTTTTATTCAAAAAGCAAGGAAAAAACAAGAATAAATCAGCTTTGATTCCCGCTGTTTAAAAAACATAAAAACATTAAAACACTAAATTTAATTAATAAGAATAGGTTTGAGAGTAACACCAAAATCAAGGTTTTAAAACAAATTTCGCAAAAAAAAAAAAATAGAACCAAACATACCTTTTAATTCCCAAAATTTTGATCACTATCCAAAACATAACCTCGAGATTATTCTAATTCTAATTTAATCAATATTCAACCATCTTAATGCCCCCACTTGGTTACAAGCCTCCATTGCAAACCCTATAAAGTTGGTGTTATGGATTCTAATATTGACATAATTTGTTTAGTCATTAAAATTTATTTTAATAGCTTAAGATTTAATTCTAGTCTGAAATGTAAAATAAGGTAAAATATCAAAATATAAAATTTAATTCTTCCTTGCCTCCTGTTACTATGATGGATGAATGTAAAAGTCCAACATCATAACATGTTTGCCAACAAAGGTTGGTTGTTCATCTATAGGGCCTTTTGAGGACTTGTTGGAGACTAAATATCATGTTTTGCTAACACTATCTAAGATGGAGATCCCTGTTATTGAGATAATAATCAGTTTTTGGCTACCTATCCATGTAAGATGGGAATCCCTAAGATTATTATTTCTAAATATTAGTCTACCTATTAGGGTTTCCCAAATCAATTGGGATGGAGTTTTCTACTAATGTTCAACCATTTTGATGCCCCACTTGATCACAAGCTGTTAAGCAAAGCTTAGCAAAGCAATTCCAACATTATAGACTTTAATATTGTCTTAAATTGTTTAGCAGTTTTTCCATGTGGGATAGGCAAGTAGTTATTTATCTCTTTAACTTTATTCCTTTTACTAATTTTAGGTATTGTTAAATTCTAATTCTTATATTTATGGTATTTATACTTGTTATAATCTTCCAACGATTCAAAAAAAAAAAGAAAAAAAAATCTTCCAAATTGAAATATTCATCATGTAGAAAGTGTAATAACGCATTTACCGGAATAATATGTATATTTCACTTGAATTTTTAACTTTTATTTTAAAACTCTAAATAATAAATAAATAAATTAAGTTGATGTATTCAATTTTTTTTAAAAACAAATAAAAAATAAAATAAAACATCTTGAATTGAAATTTAAAATCGAATTTAAAAATAAAATTATTTATTAGATTATAAATTTTCAAAAACTCTTACAAGCAAGAGTCTTTTAGTCATTATATTGAGAATGATAGAAAATTTTAGTTTCGAATTTTGGAGTTCAAATTTAATAGCTTTGATCAGTCGATAAGAAGAGATCACCTATTCCATATAAGCTTTATTTCATGTTTTTTTAGTTTTATTGTAAATTTTTTACTTTTGTTTAATCAAAAATATATATATATATATAGCAGTATATATATATATATATATATATATATATATATATATATATATATGGCATATATATATATATATTGTAAAGGCTCAGAATAAGGTTTAAATCCTTTTAAAATTTGTATGTCTATGTAAACTGATAATTGAAGATAGGCTATAAAATATTGTCTTCATCCTTAAGTAAATAATCTAAATGCCATAAATCTTTTAATAAATAAACTTTTTTATGATAATTTAATCCCAAATAAAGCTAATAAATACCTTCTTATTGCACCCTTACCATAAATGACGTATGGTTTTAATTTGAAGATTAAACATTTAATTTGACAAATACAAATAAAGTTAAAGAGATAAATAACTTACTTACCTATCCCACATCGAAAAAGGACTAAACAATTTATGATAATATTAGAATGTATGATGTTGAAATTGTTTGTTGAGCTTTGTAACGAAAGCTTGTAACTAAGTAGGGCATTAAGGTGGTTGAACATTTATAGAAAATCCATTCTCCCCAAATAAAGGAGCCTTACACTGTGTGGTTGCAGCCTTTAAAATAATCTTGGGGATTCCCCAACTCCCATCTTACATAGGTGGTAGCCAAACAATGATTTGAGTCTCCACAACGGGTTATATCCCATATCTTAGAAAAGGCCCTATAATATAAACAACCAACCTTTTGTTTACAAAAATAATATGTAAGGAAAATTATATTTTACCCAACTTTTTCATTTCATACTATGAATTAAACCTTAAGCTATTAAAATCAAATTTAAAAACGTTCAAAATAAATAAATTTTAAAGTCAAAGTTCACATTTCTAAATTCTGATATTCAAATTTAAATTAAACATATATTTCAATATCACAAAACAACTTAAGCTATTCAAATAAATTTTAAAGTCAAAGTTCACATTTCTAAATTCTAATGTCCAAATTTAAATCTTTTTCTCCACTTCCCGCTCTTCTTCTGCAACCTAATTTATCTTCCTTAATTTAATTCTTAGAACGGGTAATTTTTCGCCATTTCACTAATCACTCCATCTATAACTTTTTTAGTTTTTTTTCAGCTTTATCTCTAACAAAGTTTTTTTTCACAAATATTTATATATTTTCTTGTTTTAGTAAAGAGCCTATTCTTGCTGCGGCGCTTTATTTGTCACCGTCTTATCAGAAATTAAGCCGATTTGTCACCGCCTTATCAAGGGACGCTGGGCGAGAACCGCTTGTCACGATGCCTGCTGCTATCTTATCAAGCGACGCTTTATTTGTGGCGAAAGGACAAACTCGAAAATATTATATACACAGCAGACAAGCCAAGAACGGGATAGAGTATTCAAGAGCTTATATTATCAAATTTATGTGGATTTATGTCAATTTATTACGCTATTAAATGATGATGCTTCATTCTTCTGGTTTTTGAAGAATTTGTAAGTTTAAATCAATAAAATTTATTTTCCTTTAAAAAAATTCAAATTTAAATCAAAAATTTATATTTCATTATCAAAAACAATAGCGCAAACTATAGAAAAATAGATTCACTAAAACTATTTATTTTCTTAACTGGACTAAAATCTATCTTTAGTTACGCTATTAGGGATGACAAATTTCCATCTTTAGCTTGATAAGAAGTTTTATCTTGAAAATTTTTGTATTTCTTTATTTATAAACTGATATGTATATATTTTTGGGGAATTTTCTGGTCAAACAAAAATAAAATATTGCAAAAATAATTTTCTGGGATTTACATCATATCAAAAAAAAATTAGTACCCTTATTAGAGGATACTAATTTTCTGATGTGTTAATTAAGAGAATTATAAATTTGAATCAAATATTGTAAAAAAAGCCCAAAAAAAGGAAAAGGAAAATTGTTTATGTTTTTGGATTTCATTAGAAACATATTTTTCAAATAAATTGATTAATGCGAAAATAAAATTTTATCGTAAAAAACTATATATATATTTTTCTATTTTAGTTTTTGGTATCTCAACATTCAATATTGACTTAGTTTTTATTTCTGATTTTGTTTATAAAGGTGAAACTTGACTGCTTATATTATGAGTAAAAATAAAAACCATCATCATTCACTTTAATTTTCATATTAAATCAAATATTTAAAAATATAAACTAAAGAAACAATAGGACAAAGATATTTTTTATTTAATGTATATCTAATAGGATTTCAAATAAATTAATATTTTTAGAGTGAATAAATCAAATCTTATATCCTAAAAATCTTAATTTGTTCATTTTTGTTCTAATTAATTATTTTGTGTTTAATGTATTCATAACAAATTAAAATCAATAAACATAAAAAGTTAAAAAGTTAAAAAATCAATAGGACAGATATTTTTTATTTAATGTCTATGTAACAGCTTTTTATAAGTTTTTTTAGTGGTGTGGTATAAAATTTTAATATTTTCTTATAATTACAGAAGAATTAATCAATTGACCTTTTTTTTTTTTTTTTTTTGAGGAAAAAGATAAGATTGAATTAAAGATCAGCATTGCATATGGGGAGATGGCCTGAGATGGATTGTGGAGGTCTTTAAAGACCCTTTGAGCATCCATTTCGACAACCACTTAAGAATACCGCGACTGATTTAACCAAGGCAAAGCCTCCCGAACCCCTAACGCTTCAGCCTCATGAGGACGAATTTGCATCGGAAGAGGTGAAGTCTTAGCTGCTTTAAACTTCCCGACAGCATCACGCAGCACCCATCCCAAGCCGATCAAACCCCTTGCATTGAACACTGCTATATCCACATTCATTTTTAGCCAACCAGCCATTGGCTTTATCCATCTAGTAACATTTTCTGCACTATGGCTTGTAATAGGTGCACTTGGATTCCATGTTTGTTGAGCGTCTTTCCATTGCTTTAACGAGCTGCCCGCTATAGCCAGTATTTGTCCTGCATTCCAGCCACTGTTACTCCACACAATATTATTCCGGTTCGTCCACAACATTCAACATAGAATCCCAGCTAATGAAGCCATCTCCTGAGAGCATAAACACAAAATCCTGTTAAACCAGGCCATCATAGTTTCAAATCTCCCATGGGGGGGAAGAGGGGTTAGCATCCAACATTCCATAGCTTATGGGCAACGAAGAAAATAGGTTCTGAACTGACTCTTCAGCTGAACACCGGGCAAATTGAGAGATAGTGACCATACGAGATCGTAAATTATCCGCTGTGGGTAGGAACCCTCGTAGAGCTCTCCATAAAAATATTCTACCTTGTGGAATCCAGGCGCTGATTTTAGTCCAAAGATGGGAAAAGTGGGCCATGATAGATCCATCTGTACTCTATATCCTGTCTTGACTGAATAGATACCTCCTTCTTCTTGGGTCCAATACCACTGATCATCCACGACCCTACTACTTAGGGGAATATTGAAAATCAACTGTTGATCTCTGGGTTGGAAAATATCAGCAATTAAGTCCATATCCCACTGGAGAGAACCCGGATGCATTAAGTCCTTCACCCAGACATTCCTGTTATCTCTGACCTAGAGGAGTAGTGATAAATCCAGAATCTTGTGCAGGTAACCACAGATCCATCATAACTCTAATATTGGCTCCATCTCCCACTCTCATTCGACTGTGCTTCCGAAGGAGGTCCCTAGTATTCCATATACTACGCAAGATGTAGCTAGGATTGGTCCCCAAGTTGGAATTCAAAAACGATGAGTTAGGAAAATACCTAGCTTTATAAATTTGAGTGACCAACGAAGAAGGTCCATAATCAATTTCCAACCTTGTTTACTTAAAAGGGCAAGATTAAATTCATACAGCTCAAATCCAAGTCCTCTAGCCGCTTGGAGGAAGATAATCACCCACCGTGCCCAAGAAATACCTTTCCCTCCATTAGATTTACCATCCCACCAGAATGAGTTAAACATATTCTCAATATCTTTACACACTCAAATCGGGATTTTGGGCTCGACTAGAAAGGAGCAGGGTTGAGCAAGCGGGGCTAGTTAACTATTTAAGAAAGGAATAGGCGCTTTCTAGTATGGATCATTATATATGAATGGCTTAGAATTCTTATCTTTGTTTCGCCCGGATTCGCTTTCCATTTAGTGGGCAAAAGAAGAATCTTATAAGTCAAGGCTGGGCTAGTGATCCAGTATAGTCAAGCTCAATCGTGAAGATCATAATGAAGGAAGTACGACCACTAAAGTTTAGGAACTCTTCAAGCAGGCGTTAAAACATCTTTGATACCTTGTTATAGTGAGATACTGAGCAAAGCCTCGATTTCCGTCGATAAACTTCTTTCTAACTCTTGATAGCCACAGTTCCAAATCTCAAGTAAATAGTCCCTATTCCCTGACATCCCCTAAAGCAAATCTTTTAGTTCAAGTTCCTACCGGGAAGACTCCCACTCTTATCTTGTCAAGGGGTGGTCCTTTCTTGACATCAATCGTTCGCTTACTTTAGAGAAGAATGCGAAGGGCGGAGCGATATAAGAGGAAGTGGGAAAAGTGCCCTCTCTGTAAGACCTCTCGTCCTCTCCTTTCGAGTCCATGAACAGTTTGCTAGGTTGTTTCGCCTTTCCAAATGTGAGCTGAATCTAAGACTCTTCTTAGCCTCCACCTAATTAGAAGAAAGGCAGGCCCCCATCAAAGGAAGAGCAATTCTATCAATAGAGGCAAGGAAGAGTTCGCTGTGATTCAAGCTTAACTCTTATAGGCTCAGTAGTATCATAATCTTAAAAAAGGTCGGTCTTCTTAACTTAAGGCCTCGTGAGGTAGAAATAAGAAATGGAAGTTGTACAAAGACTTCTATTTATAAGCAATCGAGCTTTTCTCACTAAAGCAAGTCGAGCTACTCAATCTAGGATGACCTAATGTCATAACCTTAGAAAATAAAAGTCCTCTCTAGGAAGAAAGAGAGATGGCAATGATGGCAAGGATGCAATGGATACGGGAGGAGATGGATTCGCCATTTCAATGGATTGTTTCATTTTCATTCACCGAGAAAGATAGTTTTAGCTGCTTTAGATAGATCAAGTCGAAAAGAATAGAAATGTACGCTAGGAAAGTTAAATATAGGAGGCTAGAAAGAGCAGTTTTGTGTTCTTAGTATCAAGATAGGTTTAGAAAAGCGAAATCACGAACCATAGGAAACGTCCTCTTCGAAAAGGTTGCCCGAGTCTAGATTCTATTTTTTCAAAGTGAACACATATTAGTTCTTCCGATGAGGGAACTGTTCTAGTTTTTCAAGCTGAAGTGTAATGGGAAATGAAATGCAATGTAAAGGAGCAAAGGAGAAATGCAAATAGAACCATAAGCCATTTGTTATCAACTTCAGACGTGGGAATGAATGGATAATCAAACCGCTAGGAAGCCGGCGAAAAAAGGAATATATCGCTTAGCGCCTAGCCTTCCACTTAAGGGCTAAGGGAAGAGAATTCAAAATAGCAACGGGTCCTCAACAGGAAATATCGACTATAAGTCCACGCAGGAGATCGAGGTTCAATGAAATCACCTTCTAGCTGTAGCTGAATAGAAGGCCGGAAACTATTTCAAATGTTTCACCGTGCTCGTAAGTGGACTTCTAATCTTTAGAAAAGAATTGAATGAAAGTCGACTGACCAAAGCAAGAAGAAGCTTAGAAGTAGGTTAGAAGAATAAGCAAGGAAGTCACCTTAGAAGAAAGACACACAAAAGAGAAGAAAGAATAGAGGAGAAACCAGATAGGAACAACAACTACTACTAAGGTAAAGGCCTCACCCTATTATTGAAAAGAGTCAATAATAGAAGGCCTTACTTAAGGAAAAAGACTACTATAACAACGTGAGTGCCTTTCGACAGGTATTTCACCATCGGCAAGGTTTGTCCTCTTAATAGGAGGAACTCTCTTGCCGGAGAATAAGAATATTCTTTTTTTTCCACTCCACTAGACAGATAGCAAGTAAGTGGATCCTACCAAGAGCCACTTACTTACGGGAATAAAAGGGAATTATACATAATAGCAAATTGTGAGATAGATACCATAGCGAGCTCATCCTCCCAAGACAATCTCCACTTGCAGAAGAAAAGGTAGATTCTATTATCATTTGATAGATTAACTATAAGTAAGTCCCTTAACAAGCAGAGAGGAACTTACTTCGACTGGGATAGAATCGCCTTTATCAAGACTAAAAATGCCCCATGACGCCAAAGTAGCAATGCCCAATAGAAAAATGATCCTACAAGGGCTACTCCCTACCTAAAATGTACATGCAATGGCAATCCATACATCAAAACACATTTCATAAAGAAAATGCAATCCTATATGGACTATTTCATGTCATGCATGAGATGAGACTTCTCATGCCCATAACCCGAGTCCTGACCAACTCCCTCACACCTGAGACACTGAGTGTGAAAACCAATCATTAGTGTTTTACCCAATAGCTTAACCCATTGGACCACCCTTCAATGTTCATTTGAATTTATTAAATCCCGTGTGTTATACATTTATGGGCCACAAATTTTTCGATCTTACACCACAGGATGCCCGGCACCTTTCCGACACTATCACGAACTTTCATGGTCGGGGAATACATGTCTAACCAAGAATAAAATTTTGGTCTTTCACCCTGGGGGGGGGATCTACCCCATCTTTCTCCGCCCAAACACACGAGATTTATTATTATTATTGTTTTTATGTTATACAACCGTGAGTCTTAGTTTTGGACGTTGTCCCATTTCCGAGCTCACTACACATTCACCTAGAATGGTGAATAACCATTACAATGCACACACACCCGACTCGGGACGCGGACGCCCCCGCTTTGATATGAAATGCAAATATACCATTTCATGTCATATCATGTTACATGCATAATGAGGGCTACACGCAACATTATCACTACACACAATATACATATAATTCACATCCATCAAAAGAGCATATATCGACATGATCTTTTCTACACACAACATGTTATTCAAGTAATCAAGAATAACACACAAAATGGCCCCAATTTCGGACCCATAAAAATAGGACACCTCTCGGTCCCTTCACGACTATGAACTATTTTTTGGTCCCATTCGTCACTGAATCACTGTGATACCAAAACACACCACAAAACCCAAAGACATCAGTGCCGGGATCAAAACCCAAATCTCAACATAGTCTGGGACTGGCCGGAACTAGTCCTAAAAATTTCCAATATTCAGTCCCAAAATCTTGGAACTAAATCACATGGCCCAGAAGAAAACCTATGTCATTAACTGACTTTTAGGCTAGAAATAATCAAAGTGGGAAAATTTCCTACCTCTTGGAGTTTGACGAAACTCCCGTGATTTTGCACTACCCAGTACCCTCGCGTTTTGAATCGACTCTACTTCGCTTCCGACGAGTATAACTTATTTTTCCTGCGAAATTTCAACGCTTTTCCACCGCATAATTTGCTTTTTTCCGGCCAAACCACGCGATCCTTTGTTTCCTTCCACGCCATTGCCCTCGTGCCCGCGCTCGCGCCCGCGCCCGCGCTCGTGTCCGCGACTTTGCCACGCGCGAGTCGACCGCTGGATCTAAAATTTGACCAGGTGCATTTTGACTTATTTTCGTGTCCTGATTCCATTTTTGTTGTCTATTTTTCGATTTGGAATTTGGATATGTCAGATGAGATTTCGTCGATTCATGTTATTTTTAATGGGAGATAATTTTGCCCAATGGTCTTAATCCATGAGTTATCTCAAAGGTCGCAAGTGTCAGTGGGCTTTATGTCTTCGTGACCGCCCCATTCCGTGAACAAGTGGACAAAGAAACTAATTCTACCTATGCCATTCGGATTGAGGATTCGGAAAGTGCTAATCATCAGATCATCACATGGTTTCATAATACATCTATTCCATCCATTGTTGATGAGTTTGGCAACATTGATATTGCCAAAGAAGTTTAGACTTACTGTTACTTCCCAGATATGTCGGGACTATGGAAACAGAACTTCAAGCTCACACGCGGCTTTATCGTATTTACATCAGAACAATGGATGCTTACTGCTGTGATCCATCGTGAGATTCATTAGTTGCCATTTACGAAATACTGAAGATGGGTCAAGAGGATACATCTTAATGTTCGAGGCCATTAACGCTTAGTAAATCCTCTATTTTCAAAAGGAAAATTACTTGGTCCAATTTTTATAGTCATTATTTTATTTCACTTTATTTCGTTCATCCATCAAACTCCAATCGTTACAAAACTGAATCCAAACCAAAATTCACCATTTTAAATTCCTTTAACTACAAATCATTTGTGCGAAGAAAACCCATCCTCGTGTTCGAATCTCTCTAGAGCCACTCATTATAATTGCATTAGCAATGCTAATACAAAGAGGGAGGAAATAGGTATAAATTTTGTTGATTCTTGAACACCCTACCGCAATCAAATCAAATGGCGTCGTTGCCAGGGATGGTGCCTAAGTGCAAATGACAACATAACTAACACTTGTAATCCTCATCACAAGATCTGGTGAATTTACTTTTTTTTTTTCTATTTAGCATCTTTTCTGTCATCATAATTTTGTTTCACCCGCTTTTTTTTTTTTTTAGCTAACATTACCTCTTTAGGAATTATTTTCTTTTTTTTTTCTTTGCTCGCGTTGCCTGCTTTCCAACAGAGTGCATGTTCCAAATGATAAGGAATTTTTGAGGAAGGCGTTACCAAGGTCGCCCCCCACAGAAACTGTCAGAGCATCTCAAACATGAACCAAATGGAACCCACTCTAAGGAACAACAGCCGCCAGGAATGCGCAGGAACCTCACGTACATGGGTCCACGAGGGATCACATATCCTCCACGAGCGAAAGTGCACCCTCACATTTATGCCTCCCACTAAGGACATGATCAAGCCGCACCCTACATTGTGCCACTACCCCCCACTTTCCATGGTATGGAGAGTGAGAACCCCTATTCGCATATCAGGGAATTTGAGGAAGTCTGCAACACCTTCAAAGAGAATGCTACCAATTTTGACTTAATGAGGCTAAAAAATTTTCCTTTCGACTTCAAGGATAAAGCCAAGATTCGCTCAACTCTCTAAGGCAAAGGACCATTCCTGAATCGAACTCCGTAAAGGTGCTGAGCTCTTAAAGAAGTTTTTTTCCACACACGTAACTAACAATAAGAGGTAAATCTACACTTTCGCAGCCTCATGAAATGTATACTCCTACTAATGCCTGAAAGATACTTGAAACCCTCACGCTCGTCTCTCAACATGGCTTGACACACTACCGCTAGTCAACTATTTTTGCGATGGAACTTCGCCATGAAACAATTATCGAAACAATGTGTGGGAGGAGACTTCTTATAAGAATCCAAAGAAGCTATGGACTTCCGAACTATGTGGCGTAGACTTCCAAGGCTCGGGATTAACTCCAACCCAAGAGAAGGAGAATGAGTACCGCACTGGTGGGAGGCATGTATTCCTTCTCTGAAGACATGGAAGTGAAGCGTAAAATCAGCCAACCTTAACTAGAAGGTTGGAGGAGCTAGAAATGAGAAATCAACATGAGGTGCGAACAATGGTTGAGACACCTATGCCCAACAAGCTTTGTTTCATTTGTTAATCTACTAAGCATCCAGGAGAACATTGCCCAACTATTCCTTCAATGAGGGACATGTTAGCTGAACAAGCCAATGTTGTGGGTCAAAACAAGCCACCAACAAATGCCCTATATGGCAACACCTACAACCCTGATTGGAGGAACCATTCGAACCTCTCTTGGAAACCAAAGCCTCCACCATATGTACCGCCACGCACAACCACTATGGCTTCATCTCAAACACAACCACTAGAATCAACATTCCCAATTGAGCAGGCCATTATAAATTTGAGCAAGGTGGTAGGCAACTTTGTGGAAGAGTAGAAGGCAATCAATGTGCAATCAACCCAGAGAATTGATACTGTGGAAAGCACCCTGAACAATAGAATAGATGGGCTCTGGTCAGAAATGGCTCAAAAATTTGACAACTCCGCGTTGTTCACTTCAAAGTTGACTAACTGGGCGGTAAGTGCAGAAAAGGGCAAATTCCCTTTTGATTCGCGGCTACGCAGGTGATCCGAATCAACAAAATTTGTATCCTATATTCTCCTACCGTCAGTAGTCACACGCAATATAGTGGTCTAGGATCGAACACTGGGATGGGTTTTCATCCCCACGAATGATTCGCATCAATGTTTGAAAATGGTGAGACTTTTGCTCGACTTTTGGATTCTAAAAAACAGGGAGTTAGTTGATCACTGGATAGCCGAAATAACTTAAAGGAAAGTGTGAAATGGATACTCAAGGTCAGGGTCACTAGCATGATAACACGGGGATTACAAAGTCCTGCTATTTCCTCGCATTAGTATAAATGACATATAGTAAAGCCAAACCCGATCTTCATTTAGCTATAAAACCTAACTCCTAGAACCACTCCTATTTGAGTCAAATCAAATACTAAGCATTCAATGTCCCGCCGGGCTTTGAAACCCTAGCATTTAACCTCATTTCAATGGTCGAAATGACATCTAAAGAATGTCGCTGCATCTACCATTAAGAATGCACTGAACCCTAAAGCATGACACAAGTATCGACCAAAAGAAAGACATTAAATGGCATTAAACCCTAGTTGAAAGCCTGAACCATAAATGCAGTACCTCAGACATTTAAAGCATGAGGACAACTCGCAAAAGAGTCCCAAAACCGCTAGCAACCCTCCTCTTCAAGGCTTTAT
The DNA here is from genome assembly GCA_016808115.1 of Tetrastigma voinierianum. Taxonomy (NCBI): domain Eukaryota; kingdom Viridiplantae; phylum Streptophyta; class Magnoliopsida; order Vitales; family Vitaceae; genus Tetrastigma; species Tetrastigma voinierianum. The sequence continues at coordinate 32,895 of JAEQBH010008648.1, forward strand.
GCTTAGTTAAGCATCCCTTTGAGTCATAATCCCCGCGGGGTGTGTTTTCGGCAATGAAAATGAGGGAAAGAGGAGAGAGAAGAGAGCAAATAAACTTAAATGAAAAGTCGAACTCATACAAAAATGGAAAAGTTAGGTTACAAAGTTGTGTGGGAGCTTATATAGCCAACCTAAGGTGTGAAATTACAAAATGCCTAAAATATGAAATTACATTAGAATAAATGGTAATTTATCAAAACGTGGTCGCTTGAATCAAAAATACCAAAACACAAAGTCGGGCATTTTCGCTATGTAGAAATTTCTAGCATATTTAAAATTTTACATGCTACGAAATTTTGCTATATTAAATTCGTTATGTTAGCCAAATTTCGCCAGCCTAGTAAATTTACAAGAGATAGCGAAAATCAAAATTTCTCTATGAACAGTAATTTTCGCTAGGCTAGCGAAATTTCGCTAGCTTAGCGAAAATTTCACATAGCGAAAATTTCACTAGGATTGCGAAATTTTCGCTATGATTGCGAAATTTTCGCAATGCATAGCGAAATTCCGTGCTCTCCTTTCTCGCCTGCCTTGCCACCGCATCACTTCCCCGCATGGCTTATTCATCAATTTGCCTTCACCTTTCAATTCATTTTGACATTTCATCGCTCAGCCTTGGTGAAATTACCGAGATTCTCACATTCAAGATCAATATGAAGCCAAGCTCGCTAACCGAAGTTCCTGGAAGATCCGCAAACTATCCAAAACAATTCAAAACAAATTAGAAGCCACCAAGTGGACATGCACATGACACTGTTTAATTATATGATTAGTAAGAAAAAGACTCAAACCTATCTCGGTCAGTGGCTCAAAATAAAGACTTCGGGCACTAATCACCTTCCTAAACATAGCCCAATCCCAAGGGAGTCCATGAGATAGCTTCTACCAAAGGAACCCGCTTCCTAGATATGATGAAGTAAAGGTTATTATCACTTAAGAAGTAGTGAAACAGTCAACAAACTGTTTACAATTTGTCAAGAGGCTAAAGAAGAAGAGAAGTCGAACTGGAAAGAATCAGAATCAAAAGAAGATACAGTGAAGAAGAGCATGCCCCCTCCATTTCCTAAAGCATTAAAAGGAAAGAAGAAAGCCATCAACCAGACTGGAATTTTAGAAGTGCTGAGGCAAGTGAAGGTTAACATCCCTCTTTTGGACATGATCAAATAAGTCCCTCCATATGCCAAATTCTTAAAGGATTTGTGCACTGTAAAAAGAGGGTTGTGCATTAACAAGAAAGCCTTCCTACCGTAACGTGTCGCAAGCACATTCAATGCAAAACTGAAATACAAGGATCATGGTCCCCTACCATTTTAGTGAACATGTGAGGAACTGTGTGCAGAAAGCAATTATCGATTGGGAGCCGCAGAACTCATATCATATTCGCCTATAAAACGCTTAGGGCTTCGAGGATTGTGCCTACCACCATCACCTTATTCGCGTGCATAGACGGTGAAAGTTCCCAAAGGCATAAATAAGATGTTTCAGGAAGGTGGATAAATTCTACTATCCTGCTGGGACTTATCGTTTTCGATATCGAGCTAGCGGCAAAGGGGTGCTAACTATGTGCCTTATCATACTGGAGACCGCTGGCCAATGCCAAATGCCATCATGCAGCCTTACATTTGGCAACATGACATCGAGCTCAACATATTTCATGTGAGCAACAAGCATGCCAAGCAGTGTAGAAGAAGAATCGCAGAAAGCCACCGGACAGGTACGCTGGCGGGGCGACATCGTGCTCAAAAACCGCAAAGAGGAGCCGATGGAGAGCATGTGAGAGTCTGATGAAGAAATTTGCCCTACCATGCCTCCACACACCACCACTCCACCAATACCACCGCACAAGGCTTAAAAGACGGGGTCGAGGCGGACCCGCCTCCCGAGACCCGCAATCCACCTCTTTTGTTTTTTGGTTTTATTTATTTTACATTTTCCTTACTCATTTTCCTCTTTAGATTTTCTCTAATTTTAATTTAATCTTTATTTTTAGCTCAATTTTCATTTTCCTGCATTTTTTTATTATTTTTCCTAGCTTATTTTTGCAGGTTTGTCCTTAAATTATGTAGCAGGGAGTTCCAGCATAACCCAGTAAATTTTGCAAAACCACTACAAAAATTCACAGAGCCAAATTTTCATAGAAGCTACGAAATTTCGCAGGATCACTATAGCTTTTGTACCATTTTCGCAGGGGAAAATGACAAGCCAAGAGCACTGTAGCAGGAACAGTGCAGTAAAAAAAAATTATATATATATATATATATATATATATATATATATATATATATATATATATATATATATATTTAAAAAATAGAAAAGAAAAAGAAAAAAATTGTCTCAAAAAATATTTGTCTTAAAAAAAAATAAAATAAAATTCGCAACGCCAGGGAATTTTCGCAGTTGCGAAATTCTGCACCCCTATTTTCCTTTTGCCATAACTTTTTCATCCGACCTCTGTTTTGGGTAATTTTGGTATCGTTGGAAAACTTAGAGAGTGTAGAATCTAAATATAGCTAGAAAGAACACTTTTGAAATTATGATAAAGGTGTAATCTTTAAAATTCTCCAATCGGTCACTTTTTCCTCTATTTTCTTCTTTCCAACTTGTTCATTTGAAACCCAAATCAGTGAATAAGGTCTCAAGGAAAGCTTGCAAAGTCTCCTATCCAAAAACGGGTACATTTCATCCAGGAATTATCACTTCCTCCCTTACATTTCCATTCCATAACCACATTAAGGACAATGTAGAATTCGGTTGGAGTGAGAGTTAAGGAAGGAAGTGTTAATTCATGTTTTGAGCAAGTTTGTTTTGTTTAGTTGAATGGCTTGCTAGTTAGTTTTTTTTTACAATATAATGCATGTTTTTTTTAGTTTCTAGTTCATGCTTTTAATTTCTGATTTTCAGAAAACTTTTTTTTGTAATGCCCAGCTTGCAATATGAGAAATTGAAATTTTGTTCCAATGATTGTTGATGTTAGAATTGTGTTATGCTTAGTTGAGTTAATAACCCGTTTAAATTCTTATTGTATTCAACCTTGTTTATTCCACACTGAACTAACCACACACTGTGCACATTAAATTTCATTGATAGGTTGAAAAGTTGTGACGCCCCAAACCCGGGGGTCCGTTGACTACCCACAACCTCGCTGAAACACTGTGGAATGCTCGTGACCCGACATTCACGCAAAACGCGCGTAGTCTCCTTGTACTGTGGAGCTCTACCCAAATACAAAACCTGCATATACCTGTCCCAAACAGTGTAATATATCCAATATATCCAATATATCCAATCACATGAGTAATACGGCCACTTGGGCCCACAAACGATACTCATAATACATACTAACTATGAATCCAACTATATATCAAATAGTTACAAGAGTTACACATTTTCACTTTTATACGCATATATTAAAAATTGCACATTTCAATACATGCAGAAAGATCATCAACCAAAGCCACAACCCTGGGCTTTCTTCTAATCTCAACTTCAGGGACGAGCCGTCTCGCACGCGCCCCCTCGCACTGCAAAATAATATCCTCGATAGCATGGCCAATGCTCGCAGTGGAATCCCTAAGTGGGCTACTCTCCACCTAAGTGCAATGCAATGTTCCAAATAAACATACATTCAAGCAAATGCATGATCCTACTTGGAATGCTCGCATGACCAACTCGCATCCCGAGTCCTCATCGATTCTCTCTCACACCGCCTAAGCCTCGTATGAGAATTATTATTCTATTAGTGGACAACCCTCCGATGTATATATATCAATTGAGCCGCTCCGACGATTGATATATTATTTGCTCAAGTGACTACCCTCCGATGAATATCAATTGGGCCATCTCTCCGACGATTGATATTTTTAATTTGACTACCCTCCGATAATTAATATTTTTAGACAACCCTCCGAACCATTTTCTCTAGACTCATCTCATGCACTCACCGTAGTCCTGGGGTGTTCCGCATATGCAGTTTCCATGTATGCCAATTCCACAAGCCTAATCACATGCAAATATGTAAACATGCACCACACATCCACATAATATCCAATCACACAATCATGTCATGTAATTATCATTTCAAACATCAAAATTAGCTCACTTGGGCTAATAATCAAACACGAGTAATTCAACTTGAATCACTCGACCAAACCCATTTTCACACAAAAATATATTTTGTGAACACATTCCCCGAGAATAGCGAAACCCCTGCCATCATTCTCGACAAATCATTAAATCATCGGTTCACCTTAGAACCTCAGATTTCCCGCCATTTCTCCGGCCACATTCCAATCAATACATGATTTATTATGCAAAAAGCACAATTTGATTACCTTCAAACCAGCCGTGAAGTCACACGCTACTCGGGCTTCAAAATTCATATCAATTCGGCCCCAAGGTTTGGGACCGATCAAACGGCCCTCACTCGCCATTCTACTCAAACATTCGTAAAGTACTTAAAGAGTGGAATAAACCCAAGTAGGAAGAAACCCCTACCTCTGGAAAGCTCGAGGAAACCCCAAATCCTGCACTCCACGCGAAGCCCCTCCGCGCAGCGCCTTTTCTGCCTGTCCCGAACCGCCGACCGGCCGAATCGCTCCCAGATTTTTAGAGAGAAGTCAGACCTTCTCACACTAAAAGAAACTCCATTTTTCTATTCTGCAACCTCCTCCTCCCGCTTTCACGCTTGCTTTATTTCAATTGAGGAGAAGAGCAATATTCAATTTTTCATTACTTAATGACTTAAACTTTTCTAAAAATTAATGCTATTTCCTCTTTTCCCGCTTTGACATTCTATTTATCTCTGTTAAAATTCCATTTTCATCATTTCTCACCTATGCCACTTATGGAACATGAGTACTTGTTATATGTGACTTTTCACGCATCGAAATCTTACTTCAAGACCGAAAGAATGCCAAAACGGTAAAATTTCGGACTGTGATCTCGAATTTGACGAAATTCTACGCAGCTAGATTACGAGATCTATCTCCAACGGTAAAACTGCTTCATCATCCGAGATTCAGAGAATAAATCTCGGTAAATTCGGATTTTTTAACCGAATAACAATTTAATCGAAATTACGATTTTGTCTTTTCAAGAAATTGAATTTCGGTCTTACAAAACTAATTTTGCCTCCAATGCCCTAAGAAACCGCTTGGTACTTTTGACCACCTTAATAGGTCGAGACTTCAGCAAAGACTAATGTGGCCTTTTAAAAAAAAAAAAAAAAAAAGAAAAGAAAAAGAAAAAGAAAAAGAAAATTAATAATAATAATAATTGTGACACTTTGCCTTGAAACCTGAGCACGGTCCGATGGGTATATGGAGAAAGTCTTTAAAGCCCTATGTCTCTGCTTCAACTCGGGTTTGGGAGCCACCGATTTCATGATCGTTACATGGGTGAATAGGCAGAAGCTCAAAGAAATCAGAGGCTGGAGTTTCTCTAGCTCATTAAAGTCTGTGGCAAAACCTGAAGAGTTGTGTGCTGAGATCCTTATGACTTGATGCCCAAGTCTCTATTGGTTTGAGTCATCGGTGGACCCTCGTTACATGGACATTTTCAGTTAGATACCACGCGCACCCTACAAAAAAAAAAAAGGAGTTGTGGAATAAAAGTGGGTCCTAATCTATTAAGGTTGGTTAGTCTGCTAGGTTTAGACAAGAGCTAGGTTGGGGGGAGAGGATAGTTTGGCATATTATTTTTGAAAACTAATCAAGCTAACACTTAGGTTTTTGTGGAAGATGTTAGGTTGGTTCTCAGAGTTGACATCGTTTTTTAATAATTTGGCTTGCATAGCACACACTCTTCCTGAGATGGTCATTGGACAGGGCTTTGATAACTTGCGCTGCAGGTTGGGTTTTATCACTTCAATGATTTTGAAAACCATTTTTGTGTAGATATATTTATAGCTCATCTTGCTTTTGATTGCTTTCTTCTTCTTCATTGCTAAGGGACTAGCAATGTGTCGGTTGGGGGGTGTGATTACTACCCAAATAGTGCTATTTTTTACCCTTATTAATACAGGTTTTGAGCACTTTTTGTGTAGTAATCGCCCTAATTAACCCAATTGGCATGTTAAGGACTTAGCAAGGCTACTAATCAAATTTTGTGGCAAGTTTTGTTTGTTGCGCTATTTATACAGTTATCGAACTGTACCTTTAACCATGGAATCTAAGTTCAATTCGAACTCGCGCTTAGAAACCAAGAAGAGAGGAGCAGAAAGATAAGAAGAGAGCCTCCGGTAGAAATCTCTCATTCTTCTTTCGGCGAGCCACCGCGAAATCGCCATTCTCCCTCGCGACACTGTTCATCCTGCTTTTGAATTTTTGATTTTTTCTTGTCACTTTTTGGATTTCTTCCCACTCCGCCTCGTAATAGTATTTTGTTGTTGCTTTTGGTAATTTACGGGGTCTTGGCCAGGTGCCCTGACAAGACACTGTAAAGGACGACTTCATTTGTATTGTATTTTTAAGCACCAAGGTTTCAGCCGTTCCCGCTCTTTTTCTACTTCTTTTTCCCTCACTTTCGCCCTTTCTCACTAGCCAAACATCCTCTGAGGATGACAACTCGGAGGATGAGTGGCTAGAAACCCTTCCTCCTTGAAGGAGAAGGCTACTAAGTGCAGGATCCTAAGGCAACTGGAGGTTTTCATGGTTTTCACGCAGGTATTCACAGTTGTTTATGTGCCTCTGTGTAACCCTAGGTTTAGATCCCTTAGACGCATCTCTGGCCGATTGTACTGCAATCTTTAGGTTCAATGATGCTTATTGCTAGATCCACTAAGATTCATTAGTTTCATTTATGAGCGCCAATATGGGTCAAGAGGATACGTCTTTAATGTTTGAGGCCATTAATGCTCAGTAAATCCTATTTTCAAAAGGAAAATTACTAGGGGTCCAATTTTTATAGCCAAATGAAGATCCGGTTTGGGAAATGACTATAGGTCATCCTCCCCAACGTGAGGAAAAGGGCCTGAGAACCCCTCAGTTACCTTTTGAACCCAAACCCAATAGTATGATGCTTCAAGGAGCTCTCTTTTATATTTTACTTCACTTTATTTCCAGTTCAACCATCAAACTCCACTGCTTTTACAAAACCTGGGTCCAAACCAATTCACTTATTTGCCTTAATCGGCAAATCATTTGTGCAAAGAAAACCTATCCTCAAGTTCGACCCAGAGCCACTATATTGGCAAAGAGTAATGGCAGTGGCGTGAGGGAGAAAAATAGGTAAAAATTTGTTGATTCAGATACCTCCGTGCTTCGAATCAAGTCTTCACATATCTGAGAGTACTCAAGCCTGAGGAGGGTTACGGGGATCACTTAAGGATTTTTCTCCAAGCACTCGAGAAACACTCAAGCAGGCGCCAAGTCTGGGTAAGTGCGAGTTTTAGCTTAATGAGTTGAGATTCTTAGGACATGTAGTGTCAGCTTCAAGTGTATCAATGGACCCAGAGAAGGTCGAAGCAATTATGAGTTGGAAGAAACTGAAGTCGCCTCCGTGATACGGTTTCGGGATTGGCAAGGAATTGGTTACGAGGTCTTATTGAGGACTTCTGATTAGTTGTGTTTATGATGAAGTTGACCTGAAGGAGGTCAAGTTTATGGAATGACTTGTGCGCGCGGGCATTCCAGAATTGAAAATGAAGCTTACTTCAATACACCTGGTTAGTCCCTAGTGGGATTGTATGTACACGGGGCCGTAATCAAGCGATGCATCTAAGGGAAGGACTGAGTGTTAGCTATGGTTCTCGGGCAGTTGAAGAACCATAAGCCGGAATTATCCCACACAGACATGGAGTTAGCGGCGCCGGAGTAGCTTCTTGCCTTGAAGATTTGGTGTCACTATCTATATGTGGTGAACAAAGCTCGAGGTATTCTCGAACCACAAAAGTCTGAAGTATATATTTACACAGCAAGACCTCAACATGAGACAACGCAAATGAATAGAGTATCTGGAGGATTATGACTTCACTTTGCATTACCATCCCTGCAAGGCAAATGTGATGGCTGATGCACTCAGTCGAAAGTCATGGGGAGTACTGGCTAGTATAGCTTCCCGAGAGTAGCAGATGCTCATGGTTATCGACAATTCCGGGACTACATGCGGATCAGCTCAAGGCATTTTAGGAGTTTAGTGGGCTACACCTTCTAATGAAGTGGTGATTGAACTTCAAGGATGATACAGAGATATTAATCCATCCCGACCAAGCACGCCGTGCACGGTGATGAAGGTTGTGTCATGCACGTCGATGGTAATCTCTGATATAGCGGATAAGTCAGAAGTTCTTCATTGCTATGATTAATTTCCCGAGTGGATAAGAAACACGTTGGGGATTTCGTTCTCACTTATGCCTACATGTCAATGATTACATATACCAGAGTTAATAGGCTACTTAGCCAGCTTAAGGTAGAAGAGTGAAGTGGGTTATATCTGATGGATTTTGTGACTCACTTTAGTACCATGGACACCGCGAAAGCGATAATGTCATGGGTGATAAAGGGACTGGTTCATTAAGCCTAAGACATTTTTCTAAATTGTATGATGACCTTCATTAAAGGAATGGTGCAAGATAAACTCATAATAGACGCTCCATTCATATGGAGCCAATGTCCATAATACTCCGGGACTAGGGATCCTGTGCTTCACGTTTCCACTTTCAAGTAAAGTTTCCAAAGATCCATGGAACACAGCTTTGATGATGAGCACGTTTTTCATCCATGTATTTACCGACCAACGGGAGTGACCATACAAATTTAGAGGACATGCCGAGAGGAGCATGCGTCCTAGATCTAAGGGCGCTTGGGAAGAGCATTTTCCCTTGGGTAGAGTCTTCGCCACAACAATGGGGCTACTGTGCAAGCATACAGATGGCATCATATGAAGCTTTATATGGGAGGCCATGTCGATCTCCGGTTTGTTGGATGGAGGTAGGAGAGAGATCCACCACTGGTCCAGAATTGGTTAGAGACACCTCTGAGAAGGTGGATTTGATATGGAAACATCTTCTCACAGCTCAGAGCCGGTAGAAGAGCTACGTCAATAAGTGGTGACAACCTCTAGAGTTTAAGGCGGGCGATCATGTATTCCTGAAGGTGATGCCTAAGAGAGGAGTGATTAGGTTCGGAAAACGAGGAAAGTTATCGCTAAGGTTTATCGAGCCCTTTAAGATACTAGGGTGGGCGTAGGTATGTGGTGTTCTCTTGCTGATTGGCTTTACGACAAAGTTTATCGGGTGTTCATGAGCGGTTCATGTTTCCATGTTCCGTAAGTACCCGTGATCTAACCTGCGTAAGGGATTTGGGGCGAGCTTATCGCTGACAGATGGTGACCTTTGAGGAGGGACCGCCAGCGTATCATGGATAGCAGACCAGGTTTTGTGGCGAAAACCATGAGACCAATGAAGGTGTTGTGGCAAACATCTAAGAGGGAGAAGGCAACACAACGTTATGAATAATACCGCGCTACTTATCCCTTCTTATTTGAGGATGAAGGTATCGTCGTTATTTACTGATATCAAATGACTATTGCATATGCATGTGATTGTATCGTGTGTAAATTTCGAGACAAAATTCTTTAAAGGGGGAATAATATGAACACCCGGTAAATTTGAAATGGAAAGTGGTGGTATCACTACTCACGGTATAGTTGTTCCAGAAAATTTTCAAGATCTTGGATGACAAAATGGACTCTCACCTTTGAAAGTCTGTCTTCGCAAATCTAGTCGCCAGATGAATTTCACGAATTCCTCGAGAGACTCCTAAATTTCACGTCCTCGAGGCGAAGTGATGGGCACTTGGTGAGTGCTTCACCATCGGGCTCTATCAAGAACCACAAAATCCACCGGATAATAGAAATTATCTACCTTTACCAAGACATCCTCAACTATCCTCGGGTATTTTCACCGGACGATCTCGGATGACAGTGAGGTCGTAAGCCATTCTCCCAAACCTAACTGCTTGTACATTGAGTACGGCAAGAAGTTGACACTGCCCCAAATCCAGTTGAGCCTTGTCTATGCAAATCCCTCTCCACGCGTCGATCGAGATGGTAGACCGAATCTTGTATTTCAACAAGGTTCACCGATGAGCTGTGAGTCGACTTTGCTCGGCCAGAAGGCCTTCTTTATTAATGCCCAACCCCTTTGACTCGCGTGTACGTCCTTTGTGAAATTTAGCATGTTGGAACCGTTTGAACATATCAAGCAAAGGATGTTCACCTTTGACTGCCTTCAGCACTTCTAGATGCCTTCTGCTTGTAAGCCTTCTTTTTTGCCTCTCAAAGGTTTGGGGAAATTCGGGGGCATGCTTTCTTTCACGAATTCTCTTTGATGATTATGTACGTAATTCCTCTTCCTCCTTGCCTTTGGATTTTTCCCGCATAGCCTGGGCATTGGCTGCTCAATTTCCTTACCACTCCTCAAGGCATAATGGCCTGACCCATCCATTTTGGTGCAAAACACCGGAGAAAGCTTAGTTCATGCACCCCCTGATCGGGGCAAGTGGTTTCAGAAGGGAATATCCTTTTCCCCGCACTTGTCATTGACATCGTGCTACCGATGGATGATCGCATGGTATCAATTTTATTTAAAGCTTTATGAAGCCCATCAATCCTTTCTTTGTCTAAAGGCGGAGCTTTCTACCTTTTCTATTCTTTGCTGACGGGGCATTGATAGTTTTCTTCGCTTCCTCTACAAATTCCCCACCACCTACCAAATTCATGATAGTCATTTCCACGTGTGAGGGTTGCGGCTGTCAAGCACAGAGGTGGACCCATAATGTTGTTGCCATGTGCCCTCGGGGAACATATATAGGAGGCTTCAGGCTTCCAAAGATTGTGTCAGGGTGGTTCTTCCGCTTATAAGTGTTGCCATACTAGGTACGCTTGCGGCTTTATTTCGCCCAATAACATTTTCATTTTCAACCATCAAATCCCCATCGAGGGGGAAATCACACAATTCTCTCTCGATGATTGGTAGATTGACAACAAACATGGTCACAGCATAGATGCCCTACCACGCTCTTATCTCCTGGTGATTTCTCTGCTCGAGTTCTTCCATCCTTCGCTTAGGTGGATATCTTAGCCTTTAATTCTATCCGTCAACAAAGCCTCCCTGGTTTACTGTTTCATTCTTCTACCTCCCTGGGTTCGAACTCCATCCCATCCTTGGAGATTTCAACCACCAGTTCGTAAAGTCCATGGCTTTATCGTGATTTTTGCTAAGGAAGTCCCTCCACACATGGTCTCTAGGAGTTGTTTCATGGAAGGGGATATTCATCAGAGAAATGGTTCACAAGATCCATGTATCAAAGCTAAGGATGTGGCATGCACTCTGATGGTTTCAAGAGATGTCTTTCCCAACATTGATAAATTTTTTCACCTGGTCATGAGCCGCAGCGTGTAGATCTCTCTTGCGGTTGCTGCCAACCCAGCACCGAAGAACTTCTTCAAAATTCCGCTTACGCGCCCCGCCCCCGATGGTCCTGGCTCCAGAAGGAGTTAAGCCAAATTCTTCTGGCCTCATCTGAGGGTCAAAGGAAAGCTCTCACCGAGCAAGTCCATATCAAATGCACCTTCCTTGAAAGTCGTGCAAACTTCCTCAAAATCCCGAATATGTGTGGATGGATTTTCATTTTCCATACCATGAAAAGTCGGGAGCAGGGACACCAAATAAGGTCTCACTGCCACATCCTCTACAGGGGGTATAATGCATGAGGGTGCACTCACCCTTGGTGGGTGAATGTGATCCCCCATTGATCTGTATGCATTAGGTTCCCGATGAACCCCTTGTTGGCTCTGCTGCTCTTTAGATGGGGTCTCCATCGACGGTGCGTACTAACTTCACAACCCCTTTCAATCAAGCACTAGCCTTCCACCGCCTCAGAAGGTTTTTTGCCCCACTCGCATAAGTTGCTATGGATCACACCAAAAGCAAGACCAACAAAACAAAACTAACAAAAAAGGTTATGGTTAACTAAAATCAAATCGGGGTAATACCGCACAAGGAAGTTTTCAAACTCCCCCGCAAAGGGAAGCTTTCAAATTCCCCTATAGTGAAACTGCAAGTGGGGAAAAATGATAATATAAAAAAGAAATGAGATCGCACCAAAACTTGTGATGTGAATCACAAGTTCACTGTTTTTCTCTCTCACTAGGGCACCATCCCCGGCAACGACGCCATTTGATTCGTTCTGGCCAAGTAGGTGTTCGGAATCAACAAAATTTATATCCTAAGATTCCTACTACTGACGAGTGCAAAGCTTACCGCAGATGGTTCTGTGGTCCAACACAGGACGGGTTTTCTTCATGAGAGAAGAGTTACAAAGGCATTGAGCGGTGTTTTCTCGTTGATTACGGGTTTGTGGAAAACAAGGTGTGTGAATGGTTGAAGATCAATATAACGCTTCAAAATACCTAGAATTTCTATAATAATGTTATTATATATTTCCGGGTATGAATTGGGCCAAACTTTGGTTTTTCCTAAAATCGATGAACTGGTTGGGCCTATGAAATAGCAATTTCAGTGAACCCGAAAATTTGAGTTACAAACTTAAGGACAAATATGTAAATTGTCCAAAAGGGGCTGTAAAGTTATAAATTGAAAAGACTATGGGCCAAAAAAGAAATAATAGGAATTGTTGTGTAATTCCTAGAAGATGAGAGGCCAAAATAGAAAAAAAAGGAAGTTGAAATTCAAATAGTTAAGAGTTGAAAGACTTAAAGGCAATTATTGAAACTAACCCAAAAATGGGTTTTTGATGGCCAAACAAGGCCTAAGAAATATGCGCGGAATTTAAAGACCAAAATTTGGTCTCCAAAGGGCAAAAGAACAAACCGGAAGAGAGGAAAGGAGAGCAAAAGAAGAGGGGAAGAAGAGGAAGAAGAAGGAGAAGGAGAGGAAGATCAAAACCAAGGTATGTGGCCCATCTTAGATCAAGTGTGTTTTGATTTCAAGGCTTTGTTTTTTGAGAATGGTCTCCTTTGTCTAGGGTTTTGTGAAGAGATCACACAAAACCCTAACTTGTTGAGGATGTGGTAAAACCCCAAATGTACAAGAAAAACATGAATCTCCTTTTGAGGTTGGATTTCATTGCTTAATCACAAAGAAAAAGGGTCAAGAACAAACCCTAATAAAATTGTGTATTTGGTATGTGTATGGGTTAAGAATCTATTGTCGGCTTTTGAAGAAATTCATGATAGGTCTTTAAAGAAGAGAAGGATTGAATGATAAATTGAGTAGAAAAGAGATCATAGCATGAATTCAAGTGGTCTTGAAGCATTTATGAGTTATAGAAGTTATATGGAGTGAATTGGCATCAAAAGTGGAGAATAATGCATCCGGGGCATTTCAGCCTTCTACCGTACAAGTTGAAGCCCACCGGTACAACTTTACCTGTCGATTTGGCTAAGTTCTACTGGTAGAAGCAGCCCTACCGCGCCAACTTGTTCGCTCTTCCTGCTTCTCGACCGGGCCAGATTTTGGCCATAACTTCCTATTTATCCGATGGAGGATTCAGTGGCTACGTAAAATAGACTTCAAGGAGAATCAAACTTAAAGAGAAGGAATCTTCAAATGATCCTATGGATTAAAATTCACTAAAGTGGAGCCATGAAAAGAAAAATTCCTGCATCAGCTGGGACAGAGTGATCCGAAGTTGTTTCTGACGTGAATCTTGAGTTTTGGTGCTCGACTAAGATTCCCAGTTGAATAGAATCCCAGCACTTTAGTTTAAATGAGTACAAAGACCTAGAGTTAATTATGGAGTTAAGACCCCGGAAAATTATAATACAACCAGTTCTGGCTTAATCCAGAATCGTCTAGTTGGCATGGAAATGCCATAACTTTTAGTTTTGATAATCCGATTGGAATGATTCCACTATAAAGTAGACCCATAGAGGAATAAGAATGAGTCTAAGTCAAAGGCGCATTTCCATACCAAAAGCCGAGTAAAGTGAATTCGCTTAGTACGATTATTTGCATAATCACTAAGAGGAAGGAATTGTATTTTGACTAGGTGCGTGAAGATGATAATCGCCTAGGATTGACATCGAGAAAGAAACCAATCGAATAATCGGGTCTGTTCTATACCCGTTTCTCTATTCTTATTTGTTCTATACTTGTTCTTTATTCTAGTTTGCCCACCACACGCTTTATTCTCATATTGTTTCATTTGCAAAATATGCATATATCGATTTGAATGATTAGTATTGATTTGAATCATTGTTATTCAAAACTGCTTGTCAAATATATGTGATGTATGCGAGCATTTGAATCAGAAGTGAATTTATCGCATAAAAGTAAATTGATTTTGAACGTGATATTGAGACGACCAACATGACGGATTCACCAAATCGAACGCCATGAAGGTAACCGTGACGGTTCAATGCAAATCACATTGCTACCGAATGACGTGTATACGGCTGCAGATTCGCTCAACCGACCTTGTCGTGAATGTCGACTTCTATAGTCATACGTGAGACGCGTAATATTGAACGCCAAATCACATTGCCATCGGTCGACAAACAAGACAAGGATTCATCAACCGAATCGCTGCGAATGTCAATTTGCGTCATATGTGAGACGGTGATTATTTGAATGTGAAACCACATTACTAATAATGACAAATGCGATTCACTAACCGAATTCGTCATGATGTCGAATTCCTGATATATATGTGGAACTGCTAAACTCACAATGAAATGATGGTATTGAAAAGTGTATTCAGATAAGTATCTTTACATTACATTGATATCGTATAGCGCATTTATTGATAAATGGCGATTTATAAGAAAGAAATGAGTACAATCAGATAGAAACCATCGGCATGAAATGCCAGCGCATTGTTTTTATCAATGCGCAGTACCCCAGGATACATCGGCTAAAGACTCCAAGATCGTATTTCGTAATCAGGAGAAGGAATTACTGAAAGGTCTGGCCATATGCATTACTCCATTTCTTTCGAACTGACATTTTGTAAAACATTTTGAACTCTGATCATTATTTTTGTAAAAGGCATTTGTTAAATGTAAATATGAATATTTTGTTAATTGTTAATGTTTTATACGTTAAAATAAAATTGCTTCCGCGAATTATAAATTTAAAATGAATAAACGAAATAAATGTTTTGATAAGAAAATTGAAATGTCGGAGTAAACCGGGTTCGCTGATCCGCCAACCGGTTTAGCCTGGGATTCGGTCGCTACACTTTGAAAATCAAAATTAAATAAAATGATACAACGCAAAGAGATTTGATTAATAATTTGGGGGCAATAAATGAAAGGCCCTGTGGCTTCGGTTCGGACTCGCTAATCGGGTCGGGTCGGGCTCGGGGGTCACAAAATAACGATGTGTGTTAAGAGAAATCCTTGAAGTCTCGCCATTAAGCTTAGGGTTCGAGGTTAATCGACATGTGCTCGAGTTTTTCCTTAAGGTCAGAGCATACATATAGTCATTTCCCGAACCGGATCTTCATTTAACTTTAAAATCAAGACCCTAAGTGTTTTCTTTTTGAAAGATGGCATTTGATTAGGCATAAATGTCCCTAGTAGTGAAAACACATCTCAAAACACTACCCTACAATAACTAATAGAAGACAACTAACTGAGCTTCCAGTGACTTATAGTGAAAGTATCCATCGAACTCCAAAAGTTTGCCAACACATGGAGCTAGTGGAGAGCATGCTTAAGAGATTTTAACCTAAGGTGAGAAGCAAGTAATAAATACCCTTAAATACATACATGAAGAAAGCATGAGAACATGCAAACAAGCCTAAAAACAACACCTGCTGGCCTTACCCTTCAAGGATCAGGCATTTTAGCCAAGCATCCTCGACTATCATCACCAAGGGTGTTTATTACCAAGAAAGTGCAAGAAAGTGAAGAAAGAAGAAGAGAAAATCACCACCAGCAGAGGGAAAGGAAGCTTCGTGCCTAATTTCCTTGATTGATTGATGGAATGCCAAAAAGTTGATTTGATTGATGAAGAAGTACCGAGTTTATGCGGTAGTGCTCAAAGATAAGGAAATTACAAAAGTGTGTTAAAGAACCAAAATTACATAAGGGCAAACTTGTATAAACCACCAACAAGGCGGATCAAAAGCAATCAAGTGAGTGAAGGTTCAAGAAAAGTTGGCGGAAATTGGCACTGCGAAATTTCGCAGTTAAATGTGCGGTAAATTGGCAACAACCTCGCGAACTCTGCAGACGCCAAATTTTGCAACCCCAAATTTCAAACAACTTGTCTTCTCCCTTCTTCAATAAATTTGCTCGAATTTCTAATTTGATCATGATTCGTCATACCAGTTCATCGTGTTTGAGTCAAATTGAAGAAATAGAAGGCATTCGACCTACAAAAGTACTAAAATAGCAACAAAATATGATCACTAGCAAAGCCGGGACCCCAATGTAACAATTTAGTTATTGAAGTCGATTAGTACACAAAAAGCGCATAAAACCTGCTATAAACAAGGCTCAATATTACACTATTTTGGTACTAATCAATAACATGTATTAAAACTCTAAATTTTGAAATATGTTTTGGTTAAGAGTAATGTAATAACTCTTGAACTATTGTTATATAGTTGATATATATTTTGTGAGTATTGATGCATGGGCCCAAGTGAATTACCTTTATTTCCGTGACGTGGACCCAGTGGCTCTTGTAAAATTGTCGGGGACGTAGAGCCCCCGTACATGCGAGACTCGCCTGATTTTCGTGAGTAGTGTCGTTACGATGATCCATGAGTATTCCAAGGGTCGAGACAGGGTTGTCAACTGACCCTAGGATTCAAAGAAGTCATGTTCCAATAACAGTCATTTTATTAAAAAATTTTGAAAAGGCATAAAATATTTAAGTAATTATATGAACTTTATTTTGAACATTATTTTTGAACTTTTTGATTTCATTTATAAATTTTCTTTTTAATATTAGATACACCAAAAAAATTGGTTAATATAAAACCCGTGAAAAATTCAATTTTTTTGAAAAATGGCAAAACGGTAATTTCTTGCTATAGTACAGTGAAACTAGAAACTTTCAGATCTCGATAGCGCACCACGCTATTAAGAATTGGTCAGAAATCAGTTACCTATTCGACTTCATCGAATTCGAGAGATGGCTCAATTTCCATGTTTTATGGTGACCAGGTCAGTGACACATGAGTCGGTGTCATGGCATGACTAGGGCTGCCACATGTCACCGCCGAGGAAGTATCACATGGCATTGGGAGCCATGGGCGGCAAAGACTTAAAAGATAAATCAAGTTACATGGCACATGGCACATGATGCATAATCATGTGAAGACACATGCCACAGAGAGAGAGAAGAGAAAGATATGAAACTTCCTCAAGTCAAGCCAAAAAAAAATTTCATCGGAGGAAGGATAAGGGAAAAGAGATAGAGAAAAAGAAAGGAAAAATGAAAGACAAAAAGGAAAAGCATGAGGAAAAGAAGAAATGAGGGGGGAGAGAGTGGGCACAATGAGAAGAGGAAAAAGAATGGTACTCTCTTCAGATTCTGCGAACCATACTAATGCGTCGGGCAGAGACAAAGTCGGTCTACAGAGAGCTGTGGGTACCAAACTACGAGCCATCACGCCCCAAGGTAGGGTTTCTCCATACTGGTTATTTCTTTAACAGTGGCGGCGCTCAGCTTTGGTCAAACCCACCTGCGTTAGTTTATTAACTGGGTCAAGATCAACCAAGATTTCGAGATCAATTTGACCTCTTGGCTACCCATGTGTAGCCTCATACACCATGCGGGCTGGCATCCAACTTGCCCAGTTATGGATGACTTCAGTCCCAGACTGGAACTCCGGATCGTTGTGGTTTGGCCGGCGAGCGCGTCGCGGTGAAAAGTTGGCTTCGTCCAACAATTTTCTCTACACTATGCGAACGTTGTAGCTTAACTTCTTGACTGCCATAACTTTTCTGTCCGAACTCCATTTGTTGGTTTCTTATACTCTATGAAAATCTCTTGAGTCACTCTGAACCGTATATTTCTAGTGAATGTCACTGGTGCTCATAGTTTAAGTGTTTCCTACTTCTTTCAAAGAGTCGTAGGATTGCTGGGCATTGTTTACATGAATCAAAAGGATACCAAGTTATCTTCGTGATATACATTACGTTCGTGTGATGTAAACAGAGTGCATGAATAAATAATCACTGATGTTGATTGTGGTAAAGGTTGAAATATGTGTGATAATATATTTGAATTTATTGATAAAATTATATGTATTAAAATATAGATTATCCACAGATACTGGCAGAAATATGTATGATTTTGAATCGTTGCACGTATCTACCGCATGTAGCATGAGATACATGCAATGGTGATTGCATCAGCATTTATGCACATATTGATCTCAGACATGGGTGTGAGTGCATGGTATAGATCAACACTGGTTATGTTTTAATGTATGGTCGTGAGTACACAGATCACACCGTGTTCGTGTCTGATGGTGGGCTTAGTAAAATGGGACAACAATCAAGTAATGAGTCCTAATGGTTTCTGATAGTAAAGAAAAAGGTAAATTAAAAGATGTGTGTTGTAGGTATGAGGAGGATACCTTCGGTGAAAACCCGATATTCTTTGGTTAGACATATATCCACCCATAAAAGTTCACGAAGTGTCGAAGGCGTAAAGCCATACGAGACCCCAAAATCTGAGCACTACAAAACACTTGAACTTGGTAAAAACAAATGAATATTGGAGTTTTTCCAATGGAATTTGATTTATAAAACAAAAATCTTTTTTTTTTTTGGAAAAATGGTCATTGATGAAACATAAATTACGGTTCACACTGCATACATGCAGGGAGTCATGAGGACTCTGGACATGATTGAATGAATGATCTCATCCATGAAAATGGGACATTTTGAGGTAATGTATCTTTACTTGAATGTGAAATGGAATTTACAAAATTTTAGGAGGCAGCCCTTGTAGAATATTCTCACAGTATCGCTTCACCTCGTCAGGACCATATTTCAGGTGTAGTGTACATCTGGAAAGACGACACCTCTTCGAGTCTTGATTTGAAGGAATAAGATGTGACTTTGATAATATTTTTGAAACTAAGGTTTAGAAACAAGCTTAGTTTTATATATGTTTGTATAAGAGTGTCGTAAATAAACTCTATGGACTATTGTGATATAGTTAGAGACAGGAAATGGACAGATGGACCCCAGGTGATCACACACTTATCATGAGACTCTGACGGGTCATGGATATATTGTTACATAGGTTGTATATTGCAGCGCTCCCGAAAATAAAGGACACTACCAATTTTTAAAATATGATCCCGGACAAATAATATAATAAAGTGTGGTATCAACATCTTAAACCACATGAATTTCTGTGGGTTTGATTAAGTTGTCAACAGATCCCCAGGCTTGGGTTTAATTATGTTAATGTTGAATATCATAAAACTTTCGTATATTTCTTTAGACTTTATCGAGTTTTCATATATGATGATCAATGTCTTTTCCAAAAAGTAAAATAAAGAATATAAGATTTATTAGAATGTTTAATAATTCCTTCCATTAAGAAAAAGATAAGAATGAGGATTTCATGATAACTTTAGAAAATAAATTCAAACTCAAGAACCTTCAAAAATGGAAAAAAAAATTAAAATTTTTTGCCATTGAACAAATTTTGTCAACTAAGATGATATTTTGTTTTTGTTTTTTGTTTTTTTGTTTTGTTTTTTGTTTTTTTTTTTTTGTGTTTTATTGTGAATATAGCATGTTCTATGATACAAGTTAATTATAAGAGTATATTTAATGTGTTCATATAATTTAATTTGGTAAATATGGTCAGGGAAAATTCAATCAGTTGTTGTAAACTATTGAATTGCCTTTAATCTTTTAGAATATCTCACTAGAAAATGAAATCACATACAAAATTACTTAACAAACTTACATTATCATTTATCAATCCTCTTAAATCATCTCGATAATGAATAAAAGCTTAGATGAGAATTATTTTTCAACCCATTTATTAGAGTATACCTTAATTTGACTAGAAATTAGCTATTAATTTGTGACTACATTAATCACAAAATAATGGATTCAGCCTTAAGAATGAAGAATTTGGCAATCAAAAAATGTTGGTCACAAGGTTACCATGGTATGTCCGCTGGCGAATCTCTTTTATGACCATCCTGACTTAATCGCAAATAATAAAATGGCGAATATATTAGCTGGCATTATACTTCATGCTCAATATCTTAGTCGTTGATTTTATTTTCTTCCACCATTAGTAACTGGTCCCCAATTTAATTTCTACGGTGAAAAGATTGATCGCATTTGAAATCTTTTTACGATGATTTTACATTGTCGTAAATTTCGTGTTTTTATGACGAAGAACAAGTGATCATGGTTTACAATTTTTCATAATGATAAAATTTGAACATAGTTGAAATATTTCTAAGGTGAAATTAAGTGGTCGCAAGTAGTCATTTCCGCAACGAAAAATAAATGGTCTCAAGTTAATTATTTCCATGATGAATAATCAGTGGTCGCATTTTAAATGTTTTACCAGAGAAAATGTTGTGGTCATAAGTTCAATGTTTCCACGAGGAAACTGGGAGTAATCACGGCTGCAAGTTTCAACAAAAAGGTTACTGGCCTGAAGCGTATTTTTCTGACAAGGAATAAGGGTCGTAAATACATCTATGTTACAGTGAAAAGCAATCTGGCTTCAGGTGACGCCCCATTTTCTGTGGGTCTCATGATAGCCACTAACTATCGGGGACAAGGGTCACTGGCAACCCACACCACTTTATGAAATCTAGCAGTCTCTTGTATAGTGGAGCTTGCCCAAAATACAACTTTATCTCCAATCATATGGCAACCTGTCCTAATATTTTTACAAAGACTAATCAATCTATATACAATAAATGAGTAAAACAACACAATTCATACATCATTACTCACTAAAAACATCCACCAAATCTATATTATATTGGTTCAAGAGTTAAGAACTTGGCTTTTAATTAAAACATATATTAAATTTAAAATCGGTCATATGTTATAATTTCATGTCAAAGCCATGTTGACTTTCTTCTAAAACGCAGCTCTATAACCAGTCCCTCCCGGCTATACACTCAGACTCTGAAATAGTGATCTCTGATGCGGCGGAGCAATGCCCAGCAGAGGATAATTTCATGCTACTCCCCACTCCTAAGTGCACATGCTATGGCAATAATCACACCTGGCAAACATGATCCATTTAATGTCTACATGCTCAAACCATGTCTCGAGTCCTCGAACTCCCCTCACACATGCCTGCCAAATGCGACAAAAGATCGTTCACTTTTCATTGTCATGCACTCACACTCAATGTTTAGGGTACCTGATGACATGGAATACTTATGCCAATTCCAAAATATCTATGTTAATATATTTTATATACAATAATATAATTGGACTGAAGAATTACATTATTCAATTCATAAATCAATAACACCAAAATTAGCTCACGCGGCTAATAACAAATCAAGCACCTATTTAAATCACTCAACAACATAAAATCGCCAATAAACTAATCACATGAACAATAAACCCTTTGGCCTGTGACTCCATTCACTTGCCACAATAATATGATTTCTCCACTGTTCACAGATTTTTGGCAATAAAAATACGCACCCAGCTCACAAATCTCCATCCATAAAAATGGCTTTAGCCAAAGAATAAAACCAAGTAGGAAAAGATATTCACCTTTTGGTTGCCTAAACTAATAAATCAATGTCATGATGTTCCTCACGCGAGACCTGTAATTTTTTGCTTTGATTCATGAACCACTGTCTAACGCCGGCAAATTTAGAGAGAATTACCCTCTCTCTTCTCAAAATCTGATCCAGCCTCACTGCACGCTGTTTTTTTCTTTTTTTTTTTGAGAAGAAACTATTCCCCTTTTTGTCTTATATTCATCTAACTTTCCAATAATTCATCCATGTCTCCTTTAAGTTTTGATTTTACTATGCTTAATATAAGCTATCTATCTCATCTCCTTACCTAATCATGAAACATGTGTCATATGGGTACATGTAGGTGACCTCACACATCACATGTCTCTCAAGAGGGTCATTTTACTTCAAGATCCGACACCCTGGGCAATTAAAAACGTGAAATTCGACTATTTCTGATTCACACCACCGTAGCTAGATTTCACCAGATGATCCTAATGGTAGTTCCGCTGTCAATCGGGATCTAGAAAATCTGATTTGACCGAATACTATTTACATTTTTCGTGAAAATTAGATTTTCGAGTTTCCACAAGCTCTGGGTTAAATGTATAAGCAAAAAAGTTAGGGATCGTCAAATGTTTTTTTTTTGTTTAACTTAAAATTAATAAAATAGAAATTTACGAAATTAATAAAATTAAATATGTTTAATAAAATAATTCTAATAAATAAGTTATTATCATGTTTTTCAAAGAGAATATATTATTACATTACTAAAGTAATTCAAAGAAATACATAATTACCAAAATTAAAGTTATGAATAGAAGAAAATAAAGTATAAAATAAATTCAGATCACTAAATTGTCAACATTAATAGGGAACAAATTTTCTCAAGATCCAACCGCTCCTTCTCATGATTCATATGCTCTTATTGCTTCCCATGTATCATTTAATTCAGTTTGATACTTTTTCAACTTATCACTTGTATTACTCAACTAAGTATGTTCTCATTCTTTGCAAGTACTTTCTAACTCTTACACTTGACAATCAAATATCTCAGGTTGTTCAGTCTCTTCAAGTGATCCTAGATGTCATAAAAGGATAAGGTTGTGTAGATCTAAGCCAAAAACCTCTAAAGTTATTGCCAATGATTTCTTTAATTGACAAGGATGTATATCCTTTAGGGACAAGTTTTTGTTCCATTTCTTTCATTTTCTCTTGTATAAGAAAATTAAGAATAAATAGTGTTAGAAAATAAAATAAACATGTAATTAAACTTGTGCACTATGAATACATGTAATTAAACAAATCAAAAGAAAGCGTCAGATGATTATTATATTTATTAATTAAAGAGTGTAGCCTACAATACTTATATAGGCTATTTGAGTTTGACGTTATAATGTTATATAAAAGAGCTCAATCTCACTTTGTTGCTCTTCGTTGGTTCTCCTTTAGTAAATCAATCTTCAAAATAAAAAGAAATAAAAATAAACTCTATTTTTTTTAATATGGTTAGGCCCAATATTCCCCTGTAGACCTCACAAGCCATCTCTTTTGTATTTAGGAGAGAGAAACATGAGAAACAAATATATTTTTATATGCATTAGGAAATAAACATAATAATAAAATCTTAAACTAAAAGAAAGTTTTTACCATTTGGGATAGTTTATAGCAAAATATTTTCTTTAGAATTCTTAATTTTTTTTAAAGATTAATTCCTCAAGATTTCAAATCAAAATTTTTTTTAACATTCTTAAAATTATGTTTAATAAACTTTATATAAAAGACGTTTTTTACATAATTTTTTTTTCTTTATTGAATATAATTCACATCTAATTTTTATTATATTTAAAATACATTTTCTTAAAAATACATTTATTTTTTTTAAAGTACAACTTATTCAAACTTTATTTTGAGATAATTTTCAATTAATATATTGCAAGTTACTTAATATAAAAATATATAACTACACATCATTTTAAGAAATAGTAGTTATTTATATATATATATATATATACATATATATATATATATATATATAGCATATATATATATATATATATATGTGTGTGTGTGTGTGTGTGTGTGTGTGTGTAGGTGTGACAACCCAAATCTTTAGAATTCTAGGGTGTTTTTGCTTCAGATAGTTCTGTCATGACAAATACCCTGGCCAGGCACGCATCCCACAAGGTGATGCTTGTTGTGAGTGCCAACCTTATTGCTGGCATGGGCGATATTCTCAACACATGGGCGATGTATCTTCCGTTACAAGATCCTGCCCGTTGGCGACACAGCGCTTTCTCGGGGCCGTCACTCTAGACATAGAGCGCTATGTCGCGACATAGAAACCTTATGTCTCTTTTGGTCGCGACGTAGCAATACCGTCACAAGTGATGTTCTCCTCATGTTGACAACTTGTCAATGCATATAATAATATCTCCATCACGATCAGAATTTCCTTCCTAGCTAACCTCGTGACATAAATTGTTCTGCAGCTTAATAAAAACCCTTAAAGCAGCCAAAACCTCCGCTGCGACATTGCGCGCTCTGGCGCGATACGATTTCCTCTCACCTTAATACCTCTGGCGGCTGCACTACCGCCGCAACCTAAATCTCGATCTAGGCCACTGGTCGGCATAGGCCACCCCGCTGCGACATAACCTGATGAAATCCTGGTCGCAACACTATAAATTTCGTCGCGATACGAGATCTCTCGCCTTAACCAAGTCGCGGTAACTCACTCCTACCGTGGATCGCCTCATCGCGGAGAAGGGAATCTTTCTACAGCGACATGGTCACGATGCGGGAGCAACCATGACCGCGACCCAGGAACACCTTGCCAAGATCAAACTTATCATGACAAAACCCACATCGCGACACGACCAGAAAGCCTGTCATGACAAAGAGAAAACCTCTATCGCCACCCAAACCTACCAACGTGCAATAGCCTTTCTAGACCCTTTTTGCACCTCCAGCTCTTATCCAATTGCATTAAATTCCATCTACACACATTTGGCAAGTAGTATAAAATTTGGGAAAACTATTAACACTACACTGAACCAGTCCAAAAATAAGTTTTTATTATAGAATTTATCATTTACATATACATGATGAGTCTTAAATTCATCTATTTTTAATCCATTTTTATGACTTATGTTTAGTATATTTAGATATGTTTTAATGCCAAATTATGGATTATTAACCAACTTTGTGTTTTGCAGGTTTTAATTCAAAAATGAGAAAAATCCAACAAGAAAGAAGATAAAAATAGCAATTGCAACAGTTTATGTCGCAACAGAGTTTTGTGTGTCTTGACAAACGTCCAAGCAAATGGCTAAGGAAAAATGTCACGGTAGTATTTCTTCTGTCGCAACACAAATAACTGAATATAGAAGAAGACCTGCGTCACAAATAAAAGACAAAGCAGTCATGATAGAACATGAGAAGAAGTAAATGTGTCACCGAGATTGTGATAGATAATGTTAAGACAAGGTTTTTAAGACGGATGTCAAACTGAGGAAATCATCGCCATATTAAAAAGCCCTCGTCGCGACACTAGAAACAAATATGCAGAATTTACTCAACATAAAATATCCTATTTTGCTGAGACTGACATTTAAACCTGGAAAATCTGCAGACACTATATGAAGAAGCAGGTCGCGATTAAAGTGGATAATGCTGCGACACTAGAAGACAAGGTTTCTGGTCCTGATAGAGAAATAAAGTCGCGATAAGTGACGCTGACTTAGTGAACTGACCTGATTGTAACACAAGAGTTTAATGTTACGACATACTACAAGCTAAAGAGTTTTGATGTTGCGACAGAGATATTAAGGTCTCAACACATAAATAAGCTGAACACAGAGAAACAAGGTCACGATAGACTTTTTCATATCGTGATAAAGATTCCAACACAAGGAAGAGAAGTTTTATCGTGACATAACAGAATTAGGTCGCGACACAAAGATGAGCTGAAAGAAAAAAAAAGTCTGCTACAAAAGACATCTAATAATTAATAGACTATGTTTCCAACATAAAAATGAAGTCGCACAAGCAAAGGCGTTATGGAGACATGACTGGCCGTGATTGCACTTTCCTAGTCACGAAGAGTTAACAATACAAAGATGCTAAATAAGAACCAATAGAAATAATCGTCGCGACATAAACCGGGTTATGGCACAATTTGGAAGAAGTTGTGCGAACAATGTTGCAACACAATTGCTCACAGTCGAACATAAATTGTTCTAGCATCCATACTGAGAGTGTCGCGATATTAGAATGGACAAAATAATGTGACCTTGATAAAGTGTTAAACAACTAAAGAAAGATCCTGCTTGATGCGAGGAAAAATTTGCTGTGACAAACTAAAATTTCGTTTAAGAAACAAAGCGTACGCGGCAAATGCTGCATGATGAACAAAGACTTAAAACTGTCACAACACTCAAAGCCACACAAAAAGAAATTCGCAATTCCGGGCTTTGACTTGGGGACTGGTAACGTAGCCTCGAATTTGGGTCTAACTTCGGGGCTCTATAAATAGAAACATTTGAGGTTTACGCCACACGGAAAACCAATGAAATCAAAGTTTGAGGACTCTTTTGTATTATATTTTTCTTTTTTATTTTCTTTTTTATTTTCTTATCTTCGCGATTATAATGTGTAGATTTCAATTTGTTTACTAGACTTGAAATTAGTGGATTGTTCAAAAGTTTCTTTGAAGTTATTAAATTGTTAAATTCAATTGATTACGCTGAACTAATGAAGCCCAGAAAAAGCCACTTCTTCTACTACATGTTTGCATTGCACCCCACTGCATATTTACAGGTAAAACCCAGGAAAATTCAAATTTTCAAAAGAGTAAAATGGTACTTGGCCAAAAT
The DNA here is from genome assembly GCA_016808115.1 of Tetrastigma voinierianum. NCBI lineage: Eukaryota > Viridiplantae > Streptophyta > Magnoliopsida > Vitales > Vitaceae > Tetrastigma > Tetrastigma voinierianum. Next base: position 59,497 of record JAEQBH010008648.1, read on the forward strand.
TCAAAATTTCTAGATCTCAGATGATAAATGGACTTCATCGCTGAATCGTCACAAATTAGCTACCACATCACTTCGGCGAATTTCGGTGAGAGTCAAATTTCACGTTTTTCGGTGTTCGTGTCTTGATGTCGTGAAACGTCTTAGAAAGACATGTGATGTGGAAAAAGTCACCTACTACATGTACCCTTTGTGACATGTTTCACATTAGTGAGGATTTTTGAGGATGAAATTTGAGACTGTAGATTAAGCCATGTGTCAAAAATCCAAAACTTAAGGACAATAAATGGAATTTTCGAAATGTTATGAATAAGACAAGAAGGAATAGTCTTCTCCATTGAACAAGAGAAAACGGCAGTAGGCTGAGATTCTCCTAGATTTAGAGAGCAAGTGTGCACTTCTCTCTAGATTTCCGCCTTCGAACTACTCCACTGTCGACGAGCGTTAGCTAAAAGCCTTCATCTACTAAACGAGGGCTACGCGTGAACAGACCGATTCGAGGAGTTCGGCCAAATTCCAAGATGAGATCTTTTCCTACTTGTAAGTATTCTTTGGCCAAGAGCCAGCGTGAATGGTTAGGATATTCCCGAGGCTTGATTTAGTCGTACTGTCTCAAACATTTAAACGAGCGAGAAAATCTCTATTTGCAGGCCATGAACAAGGTCGACCCGAGGGTTTCACCGCTCACGTGATTTTGTTGTGTGATTTGTGTGGTTTGGGTGATTCAAAATGAATTGTCGATTTGTTAATTAAATTTATGTATTTAATTTGTGTTATTGTTGTAATTAATAATATGAATTATGTGAATTAATTATGTTAATGTATGCAGATAAAAATATAATAGCAGAATTATTTTGAATTGGTATAATGCATTCCATATGTAATCGGGGCAAATGAATATTAGGTGAGTGTAATGATGGCGAAAGAAAACAAACGAAAATGTTTGTGAAAGGAATTCTCGACTAAGATTTTCCTGAGAATCAGGTCGATCAACTCAACAATTCACATCGAGGGGCCCATGAATCGCTTCTTGAGGGTTATCCAACATATTCGCATTTCTGAGGGTTGTCCAATAAATTTTACCGAACCTCGATAGTAAGTTTTCGAGAACAAAAAGCTTTTGTTTTGAAAACCGTATTTACCGCATTCGCTTAGCATGTGAGGAGTCGATAAGGACCTTGTGACACGATTGGGCATGAAGACATTCAAGCAACATCACAAATACTTCGAGGTGATTTGGTTGCCAGTGACATGCACTTAGGTGGCAACCCACGAGGAAATTATCACCATCGCTTTGTTACCTTTATTGAGATCATCATTTCGTGCATGTGAAGTGTACACGAGACTACCACTAGAGGTCGCATGGAAGAAAGTCGGGTTGTGGCTTTGGTATTCGTTTTGTAGAACATGTATTAAAATCCTCAAATTTGATATATGTTTGGTTAAGAGTATTGTGATAACTCTTGAACTATTGGTATATAGTTGATGTAATTTCGTGAGTGTCACGCATGAGCCCAAGTGGCATTTTTACTCACATGGACCCTGTGGTGGTTATAATTGTTGGGACAAGTTTTGTACCTGGGTAGAGCTCCCGCATAAAGCGAGACTCGCCTAATTTTTCATGAGTGGTGTCAAGTTTCGCGTCCACATCCACGCAATATTCCGCTAGCCGGGACTGAAGCCAGCTTCAACGGACCTCGAAAATCAAGGCCATACCTGGCACTCGAGCTGAGGCACTAATACCTAGGGCTTTAGGGACTTGGCCAGCTAGTGGTCATATAAGTGAGAGTACCACAACTTTGTGTGGCTCGATGTTAGAGTTTAGGTATGTTATTACCAGCACACGGACAAAGATTAACACCGCATTTGATGGTGTTTTCAGAGTGTGATCGGGTATATAACATGGATCGCTGTGGTATGTTGTGTAAGGTTGTGTGAATTGTGTAATTGGTGAATAGTAATATAGGAAAAAAAATTATGAGAATAAATTTTCCTGAGGTTTTACAACAAATCGAAGAAAATAAAATAAAATAAATGTTAATAATTTATTTGAGTCTTATCAAGACATAGAAAATATATATATATATATATATATATATATATATATATATATATATATATATATATATATATATATATATATATATATTGTGGTGTGGTATTGTAATAGCTGGAACAATGAAAAAAATAAATGAGTGAAAAAAATTTTATGTAAGAGGCAAGAGTTTCGACGTGTTGCTTCAACATTTTTCTCGCAAACTCTCGAAATACTGATCGTGATCGTGACAATACAGGATACAAGGCTCGGGAGGCGGGCCAGAGTACAACACCACGACACGGTGGGAAATAATGATAATGTTCACGACATGGCTGGCTCATACGGCATGCGATCAAAGGCGCGCACATAAGCCCGCCAAGGGAGTCGCGATAAAAATTAGACAAGGGATAGGGGCCGTAATCGCAGGTCGCGCGAATACGGGCGCAAGAAGGCTAACATACAGCATTGCGACATGGCAGCGCCAGAGCCGCGACACGGCCCGCGACATATCGGCCGGCATGCGATCAACACGGCGCGGTGATGCCGCGCCAGAGTGATTGAGTCGGATCGGTGAAGGCGAATAACGTCGCACATGACGTGGCATGGCTTGGCGACACGGCCACGGGCACTGACGACAAGGCACCCAGCGCGGGTCCTAGGCGTAGTGTGCACGCAAGTCGGGTCGTAAAGGCATTGTGCACTCGACCGCTTTTGACTCAAGCAGAATCGTTTCAGTTACTGCTCATGACCAATGTTCATGAGCACTATCTGCACTAGGGTTTTAAAAAATAAAAAATAAAATAAAATTTTTAAATGAAAAATTTAAATATGATTTAATATATGAACTTATTGTCTTGCATTACTAATGTAATTCATGGAAATATAGTATGAAAATTTTTCTTGTATGTGAATTAAGGTCTCGAGGCTGTGGTTTACAATTTAGAGATATTGCATCGCTTGTGATAGAGCTGGGCGAAAGGTCGAGGCCGGAGGAGCCCTCAGATGAAATTCCCTAGGGATTGTGGCGAGGATAGGATGATATGTCGCGGTTGCGAAGTTAGAGATCTCGTGGATTCTACCCACAGCTGGACCCGAGGGTTGGTGGATTGTGCCGTGAGTTTGATGTCATCCTTGGGATGGTCAGCCGAAGGGGCCATGCAGTCACATCGATCGGCGGGAGCAGAGGCTACCGCCTACACGCAGGACGGCACTGTCAGATTTCGTGGGGACAAGCATGATATTTTTCCCCAAAATAAAGGTAATGAGTCCGTGTGTTATAGGGACAAGCTGATGCTGGCTAGCAAGCTCTTTACTGAGGACGAGGAGATCAGATTAGATTCTACCTCAGTAGTTTGCAAAAAGGAGGATGTTTTTGTGATGAAGCACGGATCGCTTACAGGCGAGGGTCAGAGACTTCGTGAATGAGTTACACTTTAGTACTTCCCATCTCTATGACCTTGATAGGATGGCATCGCTGAGCTGCAGAACTCAGTTCAGCTACGTGGGTTACCCTGACAAGTGCCCATACCCAGTACTTACTGCGTGGCACTCCTGCCTCTATTTTCGAAGAAAAGGACAAGACCCTTCGACTGTGCATTGACTACCGATAGTTGAACAGGGTTACGGTTAAGAATCGGTACCCATTGCTGAGGATTGATGACTTGTTTGATCAATTGAGAGGAGCACGAGTCTACTCTAAGAGACCTTCGTAAGACGAAGATTGTCAACTGAGGTTAGGAGACAAATATCCCAAGACGCTCAGACACGCATGACTCGGGAAGTTTACTGCGGATGCCCTTTGATCACTTATCACGCCAAATGCATTCATGGACTTATGATAGGTGTTCCAACCCTATTTGGACTGGGCTTTATCGGTCTTCGTGGATGACATTTTGATCTACTCCCGCCGAGTGGGAGCATGAGGATCACTGAGGATCATGTAGCGCTATCGAGATCATTAAATTTCATATGCCAAGTTCAATAAGTGCGAAGCTGGGCCGGGCTGGAGGGTGATTTTGTGTGATGCACGCAGTCGCGATCGCGTGTCAATGGACCTAGAGAAGGTCGAGGCCGAGGAGTTGAGAGGCCGAAGTCGCCTTCTCGGTGACACGAGTTTCTTGTGATTGGTCGGGGTACTATGAGCTTTTACTCGAGGATTTTCCCAATTAGCAACACCTACGGCGAGATCGACCCGGCAATATGTCAAGCTCACCGATGACCGGCGAGAGGCCCTAGGATTTGAAGAGGAGGCTTACTACCGGCCTCCTATCTTTTGATAGTCCCTATTGCGTATCAGGATAGTTTCGAGGGCCGAACTCGGATGTGTTTTTAATGCACCCGAGGGTAGAGAGCTTATGGTTCCCATTAGTTGAAGAATCACGGTATGCACTACTCCCACACACGACATGAAGTCAGGCCATAGTCTTCGCCTTGGAGATTTGGCGCCTACCACTTATATGGCGAACGCTGAGGTGTACTGCACCATAAAGTTCGAAGTATATTACCAGCCGACCTCAACATGAGGCAATCACAGATGATGGAGTTCTGAGGATTATGACTTACCTCTAGATACTCCATTCCGGTAAGGCAAACGTAAGGCTGATGCACTCTACCGGGGGTCACAGAGCATTAGCTAGTATAGCTTCGAAAGTGGCATGTCGAGACTTCAGGAGTTAATACAGTGATCGCTGAAAGCGTGCCTGCAGAATTTTGGGAGTTTAGTAGCTACAACTGTCATGCAGTGATCGAAGTCCAGTGTGGGCAGATCAGAGATAAGGTCTCAATGTGTGGACCTATAGTCAGTATTAAGTGACGAGGTTAGACCGCCCACACAGATGGTAGTCTTTGCATAGAGGATGGGGTAGTGGTTCCCAATTTGACCGATTTGAGAGGAGATTCTCGGGCGGAGTTACGCTTTTGATTCGTATCCAGGCACGAAGATGCACCAGGATCTTCACCGCGACTATTGAGCGATGAAGAGAGACACGTAGGGACTTTGTTCGACGGGATGTCTCTACGCATGCTAACAAAGTTAACGCTGACCACTAAAAGCCACAGGCTACTTCAGCCTACTGAGGTGGTCTTAGTGGAGCGGGAACACGCCATAATGGATTTTGTGACCGAATGCATGGCGGATGTACAAGGACACGCTGCAGACGGGTGATAAGAGACCGCCGCCTAAGTCGGCACATTTTCTAAATTTCGCGGATGACCTTCACATTAGAGAGCCCTCGCGCTGTACATTCGAGATACAGCCTACATGGAGTACCCGCATCTATAGTGTCGGATAGAGACCGAGGTTTACTAGCGCACTTTTGGAAGAGTTTCTCCAAAAGGCTACGTGGGCACGGGCTGACCATGAGTTCAACTCTTTCCACCCATAGACATTCGGTTGAGTCGAGAGGACCATACAGGTGTTATAGGACATGCCGAGCATGCATCCTGTGATCAGCAAGGGTAGTTGGGAAGAGCATTTTTCTAGGGGTGGAATTCGCTACAATTAAATAGTTACTGCGAGTATACAAATGGCACCATATGAGGCATTGCATGGGAGGCCATGTATCACCGATATGTTGGACTGGAAGCTGGTAGCTCCATCACCGGTCTGATCTCGATTAGAGACACTTCGAAGCGTGAGATTGATATCGGCTAACGTTTTCTCACGGCTCAAAGCTTCAAGCAGAAGAGCTATGCTAATACCGACATCGACCCTTAGAGTTCGAGGTTGAGATCACGCCTTTCAAGGTGATGCCTAAGAGAGGAGGGCTGTGGTTCGGCAAGCGCGAAGCTTATCGACGAGGTTCATCGGACCCCCAGAGATACTCGAGAGGGTAGGCATAGTAGCATACTAATCGGGCTTTACCACCCAAAGATGTCGCCCACGATGTATTCCACGCCTCCATACTCCGGGAGGTACACCCAGATCCAGCCTATGCAGTGGATCGGGAGAGATCGAGGTCGATTACGCATGTGCCACCGAGGAGGGACTGAGCGTGGATTATAGATAGCCAGGATCAGGTTTTATAAAAAGACCTGTGTGGATATAGTGAGGTGCTAGCGGCGCACCGTGGAGTGGAGGAGGCAATGTGGGAGCGCAAGGACACGATATAATACCTATCCTCTTGTTAGGGATGAAGGTACGTGGTTTGGCCGTTAATACTTAAATGACTAGTTTACGCATGTACAGTGCACGCCAGATATGCAATGCGATTTTCTAATTGTCCGTGACTCGGATGAAATTCTTTTTAAGGAGGGGAGAATGTAAAACCCGAGAAAATTCAAATTTCCTTAAAAAGGGTAACATGGTAATTTTGGTAAAAATCCAAAATTTTTCTAGATCTTGGATGACAAAATGAACTTCGCCGTTGGAATCATCTCAAAAATCTACTAAGCTACATCGACTCGTCACTCGAGATTGCCGTAAAATGAATTTCACATTTTCGAGGCACCAGCCGAAAATGAAACGCTCTCAGAAAGATATGTGATGTGACAAATTCACCTACTATATATACTCATGTGACACATGTTGCATGATTAGTTGAGGATGAGATGAATACTGATTAAGCCATGTGTCAAAAATCCAAAACTTAAGGACACAAAGGGAATTTTGGAAATGTTAAGTGAATAAGACAAGAAGGAATAGTCTTCTTTTCCATTCGAACAAGAGAAAAATAGGCAGTAGGCTGAGATTCCAAATTTGAGAGAGAGGAAGACTTCTCTCAGATTTCCCCGGCTGTCGGGACCACGATTCTCGACTGAGCAAGGAAGCAGGTCGATCTACGCGAGGGCTACAGGACACCGATTCGTGGGAGTTCCAACAAACGCCGCAGGTAGTGGATCTTTTCCTACTTGTACATTCTTGGTTAAGAGGCATGTGAGCGATAGGATATTCTAAGGCTTGATTTAGCCGTACTCTTGGCCTCAAAACATTTGAACCAAGTGGAGAAAATCTTTGATAGTGTGGTCGTGAATGAAGGTCGACCGAGGGTTTCACCGCTCACGTTGATTTGCTAGTGATTTTGTGGTTCGGGTGATTCAAAATGAATTGCTTTGATTTGTTAATCAGTCCATGTGAGATATTCCTGCGTGTTATTGTTGTAATTAATACGCGAATTATGTGTGAAGAAACCCGTGAAAATTCAATTTTTCCGTGTAAATGGTCACGCGTAAAAATCAAATTTTTCTAGATCCTGGATGATGAAACGGACTTCATCAGCGGAATCGCTCACAAATCTAGCTACCACGTCAATTTTGTCGAATTCCGAGACGCTTTAAATTTTACGCTGAGGCACCAGTGTCGTGCGTAAACGGCAGTGAGATGTGATGACAAAATACGATTATATGTACTCATGTAACACATGTTGCATGATTAGAGAGATTATGGAAATGGATGGCTTAGATTAAGCCGTGTGTCAAAAATCAAGAAAAAGGGACAACATGGGAATTATGAGAAACGTTAATGAAAATAAGACAAGGATGAACAGTGTTCATCTTCCCCATTTGAAAGCCAAAAATGGCAGTGGCTGGAAGGAGATGCAGTGGGCGTGAGATTTGTGATTTTTAGAGAGAGAGCTCCTTCTCAGATTTCTAGTCGCTCGATCGCCGTTCTCACTATAAGAAGCAAAGCTGGATCTACGCTGGCCGAGGCCTGCGATTGACCGACGGGTGGAGTTCTAAAACTCCAAGAGGTGGTGGACTTTTTCCTTCTTGTGATATTCTTTGGCTAAAGCCATGTGAATGGCTTAGGATAGTCTAAGGCCGATTTGCCATGGTCTGGCCTTAAACCTTTGAACTGGCAAAAAAGTGGAGAAAATCCCAAATTGAAGGTCAGGAACAAGATCAACCGAGGGCTCTACCGTTTCAGCGGAATAGTGACATGATTTTTGTGATTTTGCGATGTGTCAGGAGTGATTCAAAATGAATTGCCAGCCGTTAGGCAATCTGTAAAAGTGGAGCTAATTTTGTGTTAAGATTGTGAGTCGCATAATATGATTTATGGATTAATTATGTTAGTATATACATGTTTTATACATTAGCATGGAGTTGCCGGATTGGCATCATGCATTCCAGGCATCAAAATCTTTAGAATATTAGGAGTGAGTGCATGACATGAAATTGAAAGAAAAACGAAAATGTTTTTCAAAGGAATTTTGACATAAGATTTTTCAAGAATGCCTTTATTTGGGCCATTCAATGGCCACTGGGAGTGACCGCGATCAAGCCCGGAGAAATATCCAGCCTATCATTTCTGAGGTAGTCCAATATTTTACCAAACTGCAAAGTTTTCGAAACAAAGGCTTGTTTTGAACCGATATTTTACTCGCATCTCGGCTTAGGTATATGCAGGAGCCTGCGAGGACTTAGCAGACATGGATTAATGCAGACATGCACGAAGAGGTTCATCAATTGCTTGGATGTGATTGTTTGCCGCTGGTATGCATCAGTGGGGAGTAAACCCACGTAGAAAATTATCAACATTTAGGCTATTCACCCTGGCGAGGATCACTATTTGCACAGTGAATGTACACTAAGATCTAGTCGCTTTGTGGTGGTCTACGAGAAGAAAATGTTTCAAGACAATGGTTTTAGTGATGATTTGTATAACGTATTAGAATTGTAAATTTACTATATGTTGAACAAGAGTAATGTAAAAGTCTTGAACCATGTAATATGATTGCTGGGATATATTTCTTTATTATATTAATTTTATCGCCCATGGCCATTTCTACTCATTTTATTCATATGTGGAACCGTAAGTGGTTTGTTATGAAAATTTGGGATGTGTTGTGTTTTCGTGAGAGCTCCCCATTATTGTGTGGGAGACTTCGCCTGATTCATGAGTAGTGTCTAGTTACCCAATGATCCACGCATTATAACTCCACTTTCTGAAAAGGTTAATGGTCATTTCGGTAACTTAAATTTTTCTAGATCTCTTGACGACGAAAACCCAGATTTCAATTACTGGAATCAGTTTCGCGAAATCTAGGCTACCACGTCAATTTTGCCTTAATCTTATATATGAATTTCTGATGCTTATATAATGTGTTTCGTGCAAGAAACGGTCAGAAGAGAGATGGAGTGTGACAAAAGTCACCTACTACATGCAATTACGTAACACATGTTGCATGATTAGAGAGATTATGGAATGGATGGCTTAGATTGCCGCAGTGTCAAAATCACAAAAAGGACAAACATGGGAATTATGAGAAACGTTAATGAAAAAATAAGACAAGGATGAATAAGCACTATCTTCCCCATTTGAAAGCCAAAAAGGGTGTAATGGCGGATGCAAAGGGGCGTGAGATTTCAGATTTTGAGAGCCCTTCTCTCTGATTTCTAACCGCTCGGATCATCTGGCTTTCCTGAATGGTGGCATAAGCTGATCTGACAATAGGCCACACAGACCCATTTGTGAGTTCGAAACCCAAGAGGTAGGATCTTTTCCTTCTTGTGATATTATTTGGCTAAGAGCCATGTGAATGGTTGTGATAGTCTAAGGCTTGATTTAAATAAGAACGGCTCTTAAAACCTTTTCAACCAAGTGGAAAACTTAAACAGGGGGCCAGGGGAACAAAGATCAACCGAGGGTTTAATGTTCATGTGAATAGTGATAAGGATTTTTTTGGTGTGATTTTATGATGCTGTATCCAAAATGAATTGTTTATTTGTTAAGAACATGTGGAGCTAATTTTTAAAAGTGTTGGATTGTGAGCTCTCACATATACTTATGGATTAATTATTAGTATACATGTTTACATATTGAGCATGAGTTTGTTGGGATTGGCATCATGCATTCCATATGCATTAAAACTGTAGAAATATTAGAGGAGTGCGATATTTTAAATTGAAAGAAATCTAAATGCTTTTCAAAGCAATTTACATAAAGACTTGAAGAATCGTTTTTGACAGCTGTCCAATACTATCTTGAGGTGGACCATGATCTGGTTCTATGTTATCCAGCATTCACTTGAGGGTAGGTCCAAGATTTTACCAAAATCAGAAGAAGTTTTCAAAACAAAAGGCTTTTGTTTTCAAAACTGGATATTTTACTCGTGATTCGCTTAGGCAGGAGTCGGTGAGGACTTAATATTACGGGATTGGTCATGTAGACATACAGTAGGTTCATTTAATTGCTTGGATGTGATTGTTTGCCATGGCATGTGCACTTAGTGGAGTAACCCACGAGGAAATTATCACTACTAGGTTTCTAGCTTCACCTTGTCAGGATCACTATTTGCAGGTGGCCGTGGAATGTACACGAAGACGGAGCTCAAGCAGAGGTCTGTTGGAAGAAAAGCCACACAGGCCTTTAGTATTGATTTCGGGCACATAGAATTTGTAAATGAAGATATAAGAATGAAGAGTACCAAAAAGTCTGAACCATGTAATATATTTGGCTGGACATTTTATTGGGCATGATACATCATGCTATTTTACCTATTTATTCATGGTGGAACTGTGGTTGTTACAAATGGGGACAGGTTGTGTTTCTGTAGAGCTCCCCATACAAAAGAGACTTTTGGTCATTGTTTATATGTCGAAGTTGAATTCACATCCAATATTATAACGGAATTTTGCGGTGGTTAATAATGGTCGTAAAAAATCCTAAATTTTTCGATCTCGATGATTCAACCGATTAATTACTGGAATCGCTCGAAATCTAGCTACCAATAATTTTATTTAATTCCAGATCGTTTAAATTTTACGCTTCTCGAGGCACTGTGTTCGCAAAGAAACCGCTTAAGAGGATGGATAAAAGCGTACAAGGCAAACCTCCAGCTTCATCATACCATGTTGTTATAGATCGCGGTCGATGGCTTAGATTAAGCCGTGTCAAAAATCAAGAAAAAGGGACAACACAATCGGCGATAAACGCGACGGAAAATATTATGATGAACAAAGAACGATTCTTCCATTTGAAAGCCAAAACGCAAAGGTTGAAGCGAGATGCGGGCGGAGATTTGATTTTTATATTCCTCTCCTCTGTGATTCCCAGTCGCCTGATCGTCGCCTCTAATTATACAGCAAAGTTGATTTACTTGCCAGGCTACGCGCGACATCATCGTGGAGTTCCGAACTCCAAGAGGTAGGGATCTTTCAGATATCTTTACAAGGTTTACGAATGGTTAGGATAGTCTAAGGCTGATTTATACTATAACTTTGCCTAAAACCTTTAAACCAAGTGAGAAACTGCTCAGGGCTGAAACAGAGTCAACTCAGGGTTTCACCGCTCACGTAATAGGTGACATGATTTTCGCATTTTTAAGATGATGATTCAAATGAATGTTTGTGTTTGTTGCTGAAGCCTCATGTGAGCTAATTTTGTGTTATTGATTGTGAGTTTGTATACCATGATTTGGTGTGATTTGACTAAATATAAGAGCGTTTTTATGTTATTGAAGATGGAGTTTAAGGGACTGCATCATGCATTCCATATGCATCAAAAAACTAGAATATTATGAAAAAGACATGAATTGAAAGAAAATCAAAATGTTTTTCAAAGAATTTTACATTGATAAGATTTCTTGAATCACTGACAATGGTCCAACGGGCCATTCCTGAGGGATCTCACACTGGGTTCGATGGAAATATCCAAATGATTCACCTAGGTAGTCCAGAATATTTCACTTAACTTCAGAGGTTTTCGAAACAAAAGGCTTTTGCCTGGTAACCTGATACTTTACCCAAGATTCAGCTTAGCAGGTGGAGGAGTCGGCAGGATCTTGAAGACACGGATTTAGCTGCAAGTAGAGATACTAAAAATCATTTAATCGTTTGGATGGACGTTTTGCATGGCACAAAAATTTTGTAGTGGGAGTAAACCACGAGGGAATATCACTTATTAGCTAAGTTTCACCTGGGGCTGAGATCACTATTTCGTACGTGAATGTACATTAAGATGACGCGGAGGTCGTTATGAAGAGTTTCATCGCTTAGTATTTGATTTGTATAACGCGTACGAATTGTAATTCACGATAAGAATTAGAAGATAATAAAGTCTCAACTATGTAATATATTTGGTTGGGATATATATTTTGACAGATGATGCACAGTCTGGCAATATTTTACCATTTTATCTCATATGGAACCAAAAGGGCTGAGCAGAAAATTCAGACGTCAGGTTTCTCAGTAGAGTCTCATACACGGTGGACTCGCCCATTCATGAGTAGTGGTCATCGAGTTACCTGATTAGACCTTACCGATTATAATCGAATCTTTCTGGTATGGTTAAATGGTCATCGGCAAAATCAAATTGGATCCCCGACGCACAAACGATTCGCACCATTGAACTGGCTCTAAATCTACGTCACGCTTAATTTTTGGTCAAATTCGAGACGCTTTAAATTTCGCGCTTTTTCTGCGCAACTGTGTGTCTAGCAAGAAAACGTTTGTGGTGAGATGATGTGACAAAAGTCACCTAATTACATGTACTCATGTACCATATAAGTGCGGCGATTAGAGGAGATTATGTGAATGGATGGTTTATTGCCGCAGTATCACCCCAAGAAAAGTGGACAACATGGAATTATGAGAAACGCTACTATACAAGATAAGGATGAGTTGTCTATCTTCCCCATTTGAGTTTCGTACAAGGTGGCTGTGGCCAGATGGTAGAAAAGTGAGATTTGTGATTTTAGAGAGAGCTCCTTCTTTAGATTTCTGGGTCGCTCGATCGCCGATTCTTGACGTAAGAAGTGCTGATCTGATGAATGAGGCCACGCGTGGATCTCTAATTGGTGGGAGTCCACATCTTCAAGGAGGTAGACCTTTCCTTCTACGATATTCTTCGGGTTGGTTCATGGCGAATGGGTTAGATAGTCCTGAGGTTTGAGCTAAACTTCAGAATTGGTCCCAAAACCTGAACCATGTAGAAACCAACATAATGAACAGTACCAACCGAGGTCAACGTTTGCGTGAAGAGTGACTGGATTTTTGGTGATTTTTATATGCTGGAGTGATTCAAAATGAATTTCTTGTGTTTTGTTAATTAGCCCATGAGCTAATTTTGTGTATATTGATTGTGAATTTGTACATGATTTATGGATTAATTATGTTGCATATACATGTTTTATATATTGTGTTATGAGTTTGTTGGGATTGGCATCATGGTCCATATGCACTGGGGCACCCTAGAATATTAGATGGTGCATAGATATTAATTTTGAAAAATAAAATGAAAATGCTGCAAAGGAATTTCATGAAGATTTTTCAAGAATTTCCTCGAAAGAGTCATTCAACAACCATCTCTGATGACCATGACTCTGCTTTCGGCTGAAATATCCAACACCCGCCGAGGGTAGTCCAATATTTACTTCACCCGGCAAAGCAAAGCTAGAACAAAAGCTGTTTGAAAACCGGATATTTACTTATCGGGCTTAGTATACTGCATTTGAGCCTTGTGGAGGACTTTATAATAATTAGTCATGCAGACATTCCAGAGGTTCACGAATGTTTGACATGTGATTATTTGCTTATATACATCTCTAGGTGGAGAAACTGAAATTTAGAATTATCACTACTGGGCTTTACCAATTCCTATCGAGATTCACCATTTGAAAATATGAGTGTAATTAGATAGCGCTCGCTAGAGTCAATGCAGAATATCAGATTGATAAGTTTGGTAATGATTTTGGTATAACCATTAGAATTAAAATTTGAATATATGTTGAATTTAATATAACAAAATTCTTGAACTGAAAATATATTTGGTTGGGACATTTTATTGAGTATGATGATAGGCCTGGCGGCCTTTTTACCATTTTATCATATGAAACCAGGGTCGTTATAAAATTGATATGTTACGTAGAGCTCTGCATAAAGTGAGAATCGCCTACTTTTCTACTGAGTGGTGTCAATACCAACATTCACGTTTATTCCGGAGGTTGACAGGTTGTCAACGGACCCTGAAATGGGGGCCATGTTTTAGCATCGCATCGGTAACTGGATACTTGTTTCCTGTGGTATCCATAGTTTAGGTTCTCATAATACAAATGCCTTCACAAATGTATCGCACAGTATATGAATGCCTCAGCTTGAGGACTTGGGCTTTTAAGCCATGGTCATAAGGTGTAAGAACATCATGTTAGTATAGGCTCGGCGTTGATACTATTAGTAGCTTAGTATCGGTAAGTTGTGGCGCGATATACTTAGAATCACCAACGCAAGCTAGACTCGCATAAACCGTGTATTTGATGAATGGTGTGCATTTTGATGAATGTTGTGTATGATGGTTGCTTAGTTGTATGCTTTGATAAATATGACAGGAGAAATTTAAACCTTAGAGTGTCGAAATTCTCAAAAATAGTCCGTAATTTAATGAAAAAAATAATTGATGAAGAATTTTTACTTTAAGGTTTTACGTTGTAAAATCGGAAAAAAATAAATGGATAAATGTAAATTTTAAGTAAATTTATTTGGTTTATCGAAAATGAAAAATTTTTTTTTTTTTTTGATGTTTTCCGAGCGGAACAATGAAAAATGAATGAAAAAAAAAAAAACAAAATGCGTAAACGAAATCGGTGGACTATCGCTTTCATTTAAGTCACGACAATGGATTGTATCAGGACACAAGGCAAATCAAAATGCCGGCGCCACACACGCCGTGACTCGCCACAGTGGGGCGTGAATTGTTTCGTAATATAGCTTAAATGTGGCTACGACATAACGCTATGATCTCGACAGTAGTGTGTCGCGACACGGCCCGCGATACGTTCGGGCGCGCGCCGACACGGCCAGAAGAGCTACGCATGGATCAATGCATATAATTTTGTATCGCGGATCAGCAACAAAGGCAGCCTCGCAACACAAGCCGTTCAGATCGCTAAGATGTGCGCAGCGACACTCCTTCCGACATCGACCACGACACGGTGTCGTAGCAGGCCGGTCGACACGGCCAGCCGCGGCACGCCTACTACAACGCACGCAGACATGGCCGCTACCAGCGTGAGCGCGCATCGCACTGTGGTGCAGGATGGGCCAGGTGTGCACTGCGCACCCAATCCTTTTGACTCAAAGCACCATTTGAGTCACTCCGCTTAAATAATCGCTCATGAGCAATATTCACGAGGTTCAAAAATTAATAATCAAATCAAATCAAATAAAAATCTTTCAAAATGAAATTTTCTAAAATAAAATTTTGTTGCATATGATTTAATATATGGAATTAATTGTCTTGCATTACCTATATGGAATTAATTGTCTTGCATTACCATTGGTTCATGCAGATTAAGAAGGTGTTAGAGGCTATGGAGATTACCTCCGACACGTGACTACCGTGATTAGACTAGCCGCGCTCCATTTGGGGGAGGGTAAGGCCTGGCATGGTGGAACCGGGCAAAGACCCTAGAGACCCAAAGGCAATTACATGGGCGTATTCCGTGAGCCGCTCATGGGTAAGTATTTTCCTGATACTATTTCATACCGCGAAGGCTCAAGAGTTTTAGAGCCAAGTAGGGACTCATGACCTGTGGATGGATTATGTGGCTAGATTCATGAGCTACTCGCTTTTGTCGATGACTATGTGGACACGGATATACAAAGTCAAGAGATTCGAGAATGGCCATAAAGTTGTCTATTCTTAAGTGGTGGATTATAGGACTTCTCGCCATCAACATGGACTCCATGGTCGGGACAGCCTAACCATAGAGAGACAGATCGAGGATGCTCTGAGCACTCAAGACGCGTGTTAAGAGGCAAGAGGAATGAGAGTCGGCCTTCTGTTCTAAAAGAAGCGTGAGGGCTTCTAGTTCAATGCGGTTCCAAGGTCGCCACCATCCGTCGTGTGACGATCGGGAGCACGGCCAAAGCCGGGTGTGACAGGTGCGCCATTGCCAAAGAGTCTGACACATCACAGGATCGCTCAGAGACAAGATCCCAGGTTTCGGACGATAGTCCCAATCAGCCGGTAGACAAGAGAGGATGATAAAGAGTATTCTCCTTACGCCCGATATAGGCCAGAGGAACTAGTATAAGTTTCAAGGAGCTGCATGGGCACCTCCTGTTACACATGCAGGCCAAAGAGGTTGCAGCAGTCGGTGCAGAGATCAGCCCGCCAGCAAGGACATCAGGGTTTGGGCGGCGTGTTCCAGCGACACGCACCAATTCCGCTAAGTCGTGCATCATCCGGGCCATACAGGTGACGTTTTGCTATCTCGCCAGCAAGATGTTATTTGATTCTAGTGCGCTTCGATTCATTCAACATTGCCGCATCGCCTGTGACAGAGTTTGGCTAGAGGTCGAGGCCCCTGAGGAGCCCTTGGCGATGCGGAGTTCTCCTTAGGATTGTGGCGCAGGATAGAAATGATATGTCAAGGCACAATTAGAGATCTCATGATTCACTTAATAAAGGGACTTGAGGGTCATGGACTTGTCGAGTTCGACCGCCATCCTCTTGAGATGGATTGGCTTCGATGAAAGATACAGAGTCGTTTATCACTGTGGATCAGAGGTGGAGGGTTACTTCCTGGCCACAGCACTGCACTGTATAGCCTTAGGGACAAGCATGGTATTTTCTCCAAACGGTACAAGTCCATGTGTCATGGATAGTTGGCGGGCTAAGAATAGCCTATTCTAGAGTGACGAGGTGGAGACCGGACTTAGATTCCACTCCCGAGCAGTCTGGTAAATATGAGGATGTTTTTCCTATTATTACCGATTGCCCAGAGGGTTTGTGACTTCGTAACAGCAATTTGGTACTACCATCTCTATGACCAGATAGGATGGCACCACGAGCTAAGAACCGCAGTCCAGCTACGTGAGTTGTTGACAGGCGTTCACAGACTTGGAAAGACTCTACCGATGCGGCGGCGCCTCCGTCGGTCGGCGAAGAAGAAGGATAAAACCCTTCGACCGCGGTAATCGACATGCTGGGCCATTGAAAAGGGTTACGATCAAGAATCGCGACCCACTGCCGGAAATGATTTGTTTGATCACTTTAAAGAGCTGGCTGAGTCACTCTGGAAGATAAACCCGCAAAGGGCTACCATCAACTGAGGGTTAGGGGAGACAGATATCCCTAAGACAGCGTTTAGGACGCCATATAGCACTTTGAGTTTACTGATGTCTTTGGTTTTGACGATCGCGCCAATGCATTCATAGACCTCATGCATATGGTATTCAACCCTATCTAGATCGGGCCAGGTAATCTTCACGGACATTATTTGACTCACTCCCACGTGCAGTGGGAGCATGAGTATCACTTGAGGATTTTACGCTTGGCCAGAGACCATCAATCAGACGCTAAGTTCGGGCATAGCCAGTTTTGGCTTACCGAGGTGAGATTTTTGCACACATGGTGTCGCATCAGCGTGTTTCAAGATTCGAGATACGCTACTTTCTGGATTGTTCTGCATTCACAGAGATCTTATCAGGATTTTCTCCCGATTAGCAACACCTATGAAAAAATTGACCCAAAAGGAGGTTAAGTTTGACTGGATGATCATGCAAGGAGCCATTCCAGGAGTCAGCAGGAGACTTACTACCTTCTATCTCTACAGTCCCTGACAAGGACAGGGCACAGCCATTTGATTTCGAGGGCCGACTGGATGTGTTTTGATGCACCGAGGGTAGTAGCTTATGGTTCCCCCGGCCGCCTGAAGAATCACAGGTTTAATTAATTCTGCACACGATACTTTGAAATGGCGAATTAGCCTTCATTCGCGATTCGGGCGCCACTATTTATACGCGGGGCTGAGGTACCTCGTACCATAAAAGTCCTGCGAGACACGTAGCGGACCTCAATATGAGGCAACCTAGATGAGGGAGTTTTGTGAGGACTATGATCATCACACACCCAGGCAAATGCGGGCTGATGCACTGAACTGAGTCGGGAGCATTGGCTAGTGAGAAGCTTCCCGGAGCGGCGATGCCTTCGACCGTGATGCTCGCTACAAGACGCGAGCAAACAGGTGCACGGGAGTTAGCAAGCACATCAATTTCGTTTGTTCAGGGGCGTGGACGTGAGATAGCGGTCCATCAGGACCGAAAGTACAACAGCACGGTGTGACGAGGGCTGGACCGGCCCACGATGGTGAAGCCTTCGCATAGAGGACGAAAGAGCGGTTCCCGGGGCCGACCATTTGGCAGAGAGATCTTAGAGTTTTCACCGTTTCATTTTCTGCAGATCCTGTGTGGCACGGATGATCAGATCTTCGCTACCTAATACTATTGGAGCTGAATAAAGGAGACAAAATGGTGAGGACTCGGTTCGAGGATGTTCCATGTGTCGCAGTTACAATGAGCACCAACGCCAGGCTACTTCAACATCGAGGCCGAGTGGAAGCGGGAAGACATCACGATGGATTTTGTGATCCACTTGCCACGCACAATCGCAGTGACAGCGATGTGGTATGGGTGATAGCGGACCGCTCAATGGTCGGCACATTTTTCTAGTCGCGGCGAATGACCTTCACATCGAGAGATTTCACCGCTTGTACATTCGGAGATAGTCCGCTACATGAGTACCGCATCCAGTGGCTCGATAGAGAACCGAGGTTTACGCGCACTTTTGGAAGAGTTTCCAAAGGCAGAGCACACTACACAATGAGCGGCAACTTTCCACCCACTGCATAGATGGTTAATACAGAGGACTATTGTGTGTTAGAGGACATGCCGCGAGCATAGCGGTCTGATCATATGGAAGCAGGGAAGACACGGCCTCGAGGGAATTCGCCACAACAACAGTTATCGGATAGCATGGTTAAAATGGCAACACATATAGCATTTTATGAGGCCATGCGATCACCGATGGAGGTTGGACCGAGTGGTGGGAAAGAGCCCATCATCGGGTCCTGACCTGATTAGAGACAGACTTCCAAGAAGGTGAGCTTGATATCGATCACTTCCAGCTCAGAGCTGGCAAAAGAGCTATGCTAATGTACGACGTCGACCCTTAGAGTTTAAGGTTGGGGGATCACGTCGTCTAAAGGTAATGCCTGGGGCGAGAGAGTCATCGTTCAACAAGCGCGGAAGCTATCGAGGTTTACTGGCCCCGAGATACTTCTGAGACGGCAGGCACTATAGCTACCGCTGGCTTTACCGCCCCAAAGATGTCAGTCCAAGAGGTATTTCACGCTCCATGCTCCGAGGTACACCTGCATCCAACTCATGTATGATCAGAGAGATTAAGGCTGACACTATCGGACCTTCGAGAGTGACTAGTGGTGGGCCAGGAGTAGGCCCGGACGTTTTGCGACGCAAGACCATGAGGCTAGCGAGGTGCTATGCCTAAGATCATGGAGTGGAGGAGTCAACGGGGAGCGCGAGGACACGGCGGGCCACCTATCCTTCTTGTTTACATGAAGGCACGTGGGTTTAGCCTTACTTAAATGACTGCTTTACATGCATGGCATGGTGCACGTGTATGCATGATCGTAGTGATTGTACAGAATTTCGGGACAAAATTCCTTTCAAGGAAGGGAGAATGTAAAACCCGAGGAAAATTCGAATTTTTTGAAAAAGGGTAAAATGGTCATTTCGGTAAAAATCCAAAATTTTTCTAGATCTCGATGATCAAACGACTACACGCTAGAATCATTCTGCGTAAATCTAGCTACCATGTTGAATTCAGAGAATTCCAAGACAATGAATTTCACGCCGAGGCACACGTGCTCGTGCAAGAAACGGCTTGTAAGAGATGATGTGAAAGTCACTCACTACATGTACTCATGTAACACATTTTGCATGATTAGAGAGATGATGGAAATGGATGGCTTAGATTAAGCCATGTGTCAAAAATAAAGAAAAAGTGACAATATGGGAATTATGAGAAATGTTAATGATAATAAGACAAGGATGAACAGTGTTCATCTTCCCCATTTGAAAGCCAAAAATGGCAGTGGCTGGAAGGAGATGCAGGGCTGGAGATTTTGATTTTTAGGAGAAAGAGCCTTCTCTAGATTTCCGGTTATTTCGACCGCTTTCTGCGGCTTCTCGACTGAGTAAGAAGTAAAGGTGATTCACTGAAGCACATGAATGATCGTATTTGGTGGAGTTCCGAATAACCTCAAAGAGAGGTAGATTCATTTGTGATATTCTTTACAAGAGCCATGTGAAATGGTTAAGGATAGTTCGAGGGGCTTGATTTAGCCGTAAATTCTGGCCTTTGAAACTTGAACCGAGGTAGGAAATCCTGGGCCTGAGTGGCCAACAGTGCCAGCAACTAAGGGTTTCATTGTTCACGTGAATAGTGGATACATTTTGTAAGGATTTTTAGCGATGTTGAGTGATTCAAAATGAATGTTAGGTTTATATTTATCATGTGAGCTAATTTGTGTTGATTTTAAATTTGTATACATTTGGTGGATTAATTATGTTAGTATGATACATGTTTTGTTATATTATACGACTTTGTCGGGATTGGCATCATGCATCCTGATATGCATTTGATATAATCCTAGAATATTAGAATGAGTGCATGACATGAATTTGAAAAGAAACAAACATGGTCAAAGGAATTTCGACGGAGATTTTTCAAAGAATTGCCTTAGAGAGCTATCCAACAAGCTTCATCTCGCAGGCGTAACCCACACCGTTTCAGAAATATCCAGCACTACTTCTGATGAGTCCAATATTTTATCGAAACCCTAGAAAGCAAGTTACTTCCTAGAATAAGCTTTTGTTTTGAAAATCGATAGTTTACCGTGATTCGCTTAGGCATATGAGGAGTCCGTGATGACTCGATACATGGGATTATCGTGTAGACATTCGAGTAGGTTCATGTAATTTCGGATGTGATTGTTTGCTGCATGACATGTGCACTTAGGTGGGGAGAACCCACGTGAAATTATCTACTGGGCTTTGCTCACTCCCGTCGAGGGAACAGTCATTTCAGTACAGTGAGTGTGCACGAGGACGGCGTCGCTAGAGACCGTTGGCGTAAAGAAAGCCGATTGTGGCTTTGGTATTGATTTGTATAACGTAGATTAGGAATTGTAAATTTTATTATGCTGAATTAAGAGTAATAAAAATTCTAACCATGTAATATGTCTCTGGGTTGGGATATATTTTGATGAGTATTGATGATGGGCCCGGCGGTCATTTTTACCAATTTTATTCATATGTGGAACCGTGTGGCCGCAGAAGATTTGGGATATGTTGTATTTGCAGAGCTCCCGCACAAAGGAGACTCGCCTGATTTTCATGAGTGGTGTCAGTTACCCGACATTCACTATTATTCCGTTGTGTCGATGGGTTGTCAACGGACCCTGAAATGTGGCGCTAAGAATGTGAATTAATTATGTTAATGTATGCATGTAAAATATATTAGCATGAATATTTTGCAATTGGCATAATGCATTCCATATGCACCGGGGCAACCTAGAATATTAGGTGTGAGTGCATGACATGAAAGAAAATAAAAACGAAAATGTTTCTGGAAAGGAATTTTATGAAGATTTTCCGAGTAGAATTGTGTTGGAAGATTGTCTAATAATTCACGCCGGAGGGGCCTATGAATTGTTTCCTCGAGGGTTAGTCCAAATGTATTCGCCTCGGAGGGTTTTCCAATAAATTTTACCAAAACTCTGTAGTAAGTTTCTCAGAACAAAAGCTTTGTTTGAAAACTGTTTTACTCGCATTTGGTTTAGGTAGCGTGAGGGAGTCGACAAGGACTCGAGACATGGATTGGGCATGTAGACATTCAAGTAGGATCATGATTACTTGAGGTGATTGGTTGCATGACATGTGCACTTAGGTGGGAGTAACCCAATTTTAGGAAATTATCATTGCCAGCTTTGCCTACCTTGTCGAAGATCACTATTTCAGGTACAGGGAGTGTACAGAAGGACGGCGCTCACTAGAGGCCGCGCTTAGAAGAAAGCCGGGTTGTGGCTTTGTATTCGCTTGTAGAACATGGCTAAAACTTTAAATTTTGATATGATGTTTGTTAAGAGTATCAGAATAACTCAATTATCGTATATAAATGATGCACTTTGCCGAAAGATTACGCATGACAAGCCGGCCATTTTACTCGCACATGGGTCCTGGGTGGTCGTTTTGTTACCTGTTGACAGTTTTGTACCTTGGGGTGTATCTCCCAGACAGCGAGACTCGCCCGCTCTTTCAAGAGAGGGGAGCCCAAGTTACCCGACATCCACGACATTCCGCGCGGTCGACAAGAGCCAACTAATTCCTG
Organism: Tetrastigma voinierianum; assembly: GCA_016808115.1. Taxonomy (NCBI): domain Eukaryota; kingdom Viridiplantae; phylum Streptophyta; class Magnoliopsida; order Vitales; family Vitaceae; genus Tetrastigma; species Tetrastigma voinierianum. Next base: position 81,663 of record JAEQBH010008648.1, read on the forward strand.
AACTAAGGCCACACAATGTTTAATGCGATTCAGTTTTCTGGAAACCCAACTTCCACTGGGAAAGATTTGATGTCAGTTATGGTCTTTCTTGTGTACTTGTAGAGATTTATTGACTGAGAATTTCAATTTATTGAAATTTGGTGTTGTTCATGAATTAAAGTGTTCCCAATATAAAGAATTTATACCCAATTAAGGACTGTTGTCTAGCTCTGATTTCTAGGAGGCCCTTTGAGTGACACAGAGTTGGAGATTCCTAAGAGCATAGATGCATTACTTAGGGGTATGCTAGACTATTATTGAAGAACTAATGAGTTCTAAAAGATTACTTAGATAAATCATAAATTTACTCATGGTTTGAGAATTAGTTGAAGGATTTATCACTTTAATCAATTAGAGATTTCTCCTTGGTCTTGAGGAATGATCTTGATCCTGTGTTAGCTTAGATCTAATCAAGGAAAGAGAAAACTCTTTAAGATCTCAAGGATGAGACAACATTCACCTTGTAGAGATATGGCAAATGGCCCTGTCTTGGGAAGCAAGAATTCGCAGCCATAAGAAATGGTGAGCAGTTATTGAAAAAGAAAATACCAGATCTTACAAAGAAAATCTAATACCATATAATGGTTAGATACATGTTTTAGAAATGAACATGACTCTCTAATCAGTGAAACGTATGGTTAAGGGAGAAATCCAAACTATACTACATTAACTCTTGACATTTTCATATTCCAATTCATGAAAGAATAGAATTAGATTATGCCATAGAATTGATAATTTCACAAAGAATGAAATTTCAAAGTGTCTACTTCTCAAAGAATAATTTGGTTCATGTCCAAATTTAGGTCTAGGATTTTAAATTTCCTTTATTATGATGTAGAAATTTAAACAAAGAGGGAGCTATAGCTTAGGTTACTAAAAAATTATATGACATGATAGTTCAAATAGTGTGGAACTTAAGTAGTTAGGCAGTTGAAATTTAAATTATTTTTTATCTCTCGCGAATGATATCTGTAATTTATAGCCCACTTTTATTACTCAGACGATCTATGCACTTGCAAGATTTGAATCAACCAAATCTTCAATGAATTTAATGACAAATCCTCATTTTATTATGGCATACATGTTCTTATCTTGGTCGACAAGTTTTGATGCTCTTATCAGGATTAGATAATATAGTCTCTGGTAATGTTAGCAGAAATTTGATCTATATAAACAAAAAGGTCAATATTACAAAACCGGATATTCTATCCAGAATGTTACAGAACTAGAAAATAAGCCAGGATCTAGCCTCCTTCACCACTCTGGTCACAGATGAGTTCCTTTACCTAATGTACTCCCGGTGACCAAATATTTTCCTATGACGGTGAGCAATGCCCAAGAGAGGAATTCTCTAAGGCTGCAGCTACTCCCACCTGCCGCACATGCAATGGAAAACACACACACATTCACGTAAAAATATTCACATTTCTACTCGAATGTCAACATGCCATGCCCCATATCTCGAGTCCTCGCCAACTCCCTCACACATGCATTTTCCATGTATGAAAAAAATTGTTTTCAAAACAAAGATTTTGCTTTGAAAACTTACAAATGATTTTCAAGAATAAAATCCATCGGACAAAACCATGAAAATAAATTTGTCGGATGCTTCGATAAGATTAGCTGGACAACCCTCCGATAGAATTTATTGGAAATCCTCAATATAATTATTAATATCTGATATAATTTATTGACATTCTTCCGATATAATTTTTATTAGACAATCCTCCGATATAACCACTTTGCTGAAAAACCATGTCATGCACTCACACCTGCTACGCGATGTCCCCAGCAGATGAAATGCAATGCGCATTTCATGCCAATTCATGTTGTGGTGCCTCAAACTCGGTCATTCATTTTTTTTACATAAGAGTTTGATGTACAACTCTTATTTACTAAAATATATAAACTATATTGTTTTAATATATTTTACAAAATGTTTCTCACATACAACTCGGGCCTTCTTGTACCACGCCTCAAGGAGCATCGTCTCTTTGTGTAACCGAAGCAACCCACGACGGGGTGAGCAAAGCCCAGTAGTGATAATCTCCTACAAGGGTTACTCCCCACCTAAGTGCACATGCAATGGTCATGCAGTAAACACACATTCAAGTAAAATGTCTACATAAATGTCATATGACATGCATGAAATGTCATCATGCCTATATCCCAAGTCACTCATCGAATTTCACATGCGCAATGCCAAGTGTGTGAAAAACTAACTCGGTCATTTTGTTCCATCACGACTATTTTCCAAACAAAAGTTTTGTTTTTAAAAATTTGTAAACCCATTCAAAACTCCTAATGTTTATTTGATTTGATCAAATTTCATGTGTTTATGCATTTAGGCCACGCCGTTTTCGGATTGCACCGCCGGATGCCGCGACCTTCCGGCACTTTGACGGGCTTTCACCGCCTGGCGGATCATGTCTAACCTCAATAAATTTGGGTCTTTCACCCTGGGGGGGGATCTACCCCATCTTGTTACGCCCAACACACGTATATTTATTTTCATTTTCTCTAAAACCTGTGATCTATTTTGGACGTTGTCCCATACACAAGCCCACTATCGAACACCAAACATAGTGTCGATCTACCATGTACCTACGATATAATCGAACACCAAACACAATGTCGATCTGTACCATGCACTCACACCCATGTCATGTGATGTTCTAGTACATATGTAATGCAATTATGCTACCGCAGCTTTTGGCTGTTACTATGTATGATGCCACTACATGAACCATTCACATACCATGGATAATTATAATTGGTAAGATATAATTGGGCCACCCATTTATAACCCATGTTAATACATCATACAACATACATTAACATGTCAGATTCACACCGCATGTTATTCATACAAGCAATAACAGACACAAACTATCACAATCTTAGACCTGATTCAACAGTGGCACCTCACGACCCCTTCACAATCATGAACCGCTTGGTTCCAACAATCATACAACATCAAACAACCATAAACCTAGAAACTTTTAGTTTTCGCCTCAAACCCCAACCCACCACGCCTGATCAGGAACCGGCCATAGAAATCCTCTCTCTATCCCTTCCAATACCATGTTTGAACTAAACCATATGGCCTCCTCATGACCTCCCATAGTCAAATGATAATATGTCTAACAAGGAAGAGCCTACAACATGCCATGCAATGGTCATGTCAAAACCCGCTATTATGACGACACAAACTAAACAACTCCGCCAGACACTGTGCAAAACACAGCCTTTTAGTAAGGTTATGATCACCTACCGCTCTCTTCATAGGAACATATCCATCTTGACTAATGGGATTTCAATAGAGTCAAACACCACCCAAATCGGAGTTTGGATCGAATAGTTATGATCAGTCCTCAAGTCGAGGTCACACATGAGCAGCGCCTACTCGCAGCTGACCTACCCGACCTGTCCTGGCCGACCTCCCCTACCCAACTTGCCCTAGCATCCACTACTCTCCACAGGCACATGGCTGGAATCTTGACTTAATGGGCTTTCCATAGAGTAAATAACACTCAAAAAGGAGTTTGGACGAATGATTTATGACCTTCCGAAGGTTGAGGTCACACGTAGTCAAACCCAACCGAGTTTGACTCGACTTCGCCGAAGCCGTTCTCGACCGCCGAGACGTACCGACACCCATCGGCCCAAAGGCATACTAATGGAATCTTGACTCACGGGCTTTCCATAGAGTCCAAGAAACACCCGAAACGAAGCCCTCTTAATTGCGAAGTGGTGACAGTTGTGACCTAGCTGGGCTGGGTCATACGTAGTCAAACCCAACCGAGCTGACCTGACTTGGCCGAGGTGTCCTGATCTGTCCGAGATGAGCTGACCTAGCTGAGCTTGCCCACTACCCTCCATAGGCACATGTCTGAAATCTTGACTAAATGGGCTTTCCATAGAGTTCAAGAACACCCGAAACGGAGTTCGGACGAAGAAGTTATGACCAACCGAAGTTGGAGTCACACGCGAGGGGTCAAACCCACAGAGTCGACTTGACTCCGCCGAAAGCCAGCCCGACCGTCCTCGGAATGACCGACCAATTAGCCGACCTCCCTCGGTCGAGTCGACCTCCGGGCAGCTGACCTCTACCAGCTGACCTCTACAGACTGACCTCTACAACCTGACCTCTACAGGCTGACCTCTACAGGTTGACCTTTACGGGCTGACCTCTCACCGATTAGACTATTTAGAGTAAAAAGACCATAACTTGGTCTATAGAGGTCCGAATTGAGAAATTCAAAAGCCTAACATCAATTTCACTAATGTGGCTACACCTTCCAGAAGGACTCACTACCAAATTCCCTTTATTCCCACCCAAAACCAGTTCTAAGGTTCAGTTAATGCGCACTATCATTAATATGATACCTTCCTATGGTTCAAAACAAGAACCAAACATTCCCTGCGGCAACACAACCACCACAACCCTGGGTAGAAAGTAACCAAAGTAGAGAAGACCTACTCTTGGAATTTTTCGAAACTCCTGGATTCTAGTCTCTGCGCAAGCCCCGTCGAGGATGAACTCTTCCTCTTGCTTCGCTTGAAACCGCATCCGATTGCCGAGAAATTTAGAGAGAAGGTGGAGCTCCTTTTCTAAAACTCTCTCTTTCAAACTGCTCCTTTTCTTCCCCCTCCTCCCAACTGGTCAGAGAAGATAGAAGTCAAGTGAGATGTCCCTCACTGCCACTTGTCCACCCTAAGTGGCTCCTGATTACCCTTACCTTATCCATCTACCTTGGATTTTCCTCCAATCATGTGTTGCCACATGTCTCTTCTGGGTCCCACTTGAGCTATTTGTTTGACTAGCTCTTCACTTGACACGTGTCTCATCTTGAGCCACTCAAATGTGCCAAGTGTCCCGCACTACCTTTGCCTCTCGAAAAACGTGAAATTGGCTCCGTCCCTGACCGACGACCCTCGAATTTTCCGCCGAGGCTTCACATTGAATTTTCCGGGGTTTCACACATGTTACATGCATGATGAGTGCTACATGTAACATCAATAAATCATGAGTAATTATATTTTCTAAATATAATTTACATCCTTCATATATTCCATGTTAATACATCAAATAACATATATCAACATGATCCTTTCTACACATCCAACATGTTATTCATTAATAAGCAACCAACACGCAACCTAGGTTTTCAGTGTTTGAACCCGTAATCTCACAAACAATTTCACATGTCAGTCCATATTTGGCAAGGACATTCCACACCAAAACATCACACTCAAATTTCATGTTTTCTACAAATATACCCTGTTCCAAAACAGTGGTTCCGGTAACAAAAGAACCAGAATTGGTCCTTATCCCACCAATAGTTTGATCTAAACCATTGTGAAACCAGCCCCACGGTTGGGACTATGCCTAATGACCATTGAATGGTCCTTAGACACAGAATAATCAAAGTAGGAGAGAACCCCTACCTCTTTGAGTTTTGCGAAAACCCTAGATTCTTCTATCTATGCGAAGCTCTCATCGCTAGATGAACTTTGCCTCTTAGTTCATCGAAAAACCACGAATTCGATTCTCCATAAATCTTAGAGATAAGGTAGAGCTTCTACCTCTCTTCCCTCTTATGCCTTTTTTTTTTCCTTTATCTCCCCTGTTTTTCCTTCTTTTTTTCCTTTATCCGATTTCTTCCACTTTATGTTTTGCTTTCTTCCTCATTTTTCTTTTTCTTTTTCTTTTCTTTCTCCTTTCTTTTCTATTTTCTTCCTTTTCATCCTACCAAATTGATTGTCAAAGCAGAAACTCTCCCCACCTCTCACTTTGACTTTTTCTTCATTCTACAAGGCCTGCAAATGGAACATCAACCAAGTGGTCAGGTCACCATACACCACACGACTCAATGCCATGGGCCACTCATACACCACACGATCCATCTGGTGTCATGTGTCACTTGCTACACCACATGACTATCATGTCATGTGTCCATTTGCTAAGGTGTCATGTGGCATCCACATGATCATGCCATGTGACACCACTCCATGTGTCACCAAACACCCGGTGCCTCGAAAACGTGAAATTCCGACTATCTCGGAATCCAACGAAATTCGACTAGGTAACTAGATTTCGTAGGACGATTCCAACAATGAAGTATGTTTTTTCATTCGAAGGCTTTCAACCTGTACTATTACAAAAATTATTGTTCTACTCCTTTTAGAAATTGAATTTTTCTCGCTTCTCTATAATATATATATATATATATATATATATATATATATATATATATATATATATATATATATATATATATATATATAGAGAGAGAGAGAGAGGAGAGAGAGAGAGAGAGAGGGAGAGAGAGTAGAGAGAATATTTAATGGAAACATATTAAAGAATTTTAAATGAAAACTAATTTTATAATAATATCTTACGAAAATGGAGTGTTTTGAAACTAAAATTAAAAATTTTCCTCCATATTTTCTTATGAATTTTTTTTATATGGAATAGGAAATAAATATAATAATAAAATCTTAAACTATTTTTTTATTTTTTATAATTTGAGATATTTATAGTAAAATCAGGTTGTTTAGAATTCATATAAAATTATCTATAATCAGTCTTTAATATAAAAGACTTCTTAGTGCTAAAAGATGTTTTTAAAATTTTTCTTTGAAGATAATTCTTATTTTTATTATTTTTTAAAAATATTTTTATTTAAAATGTAAATTTTATTTCTGAGTACACTATTAAAATTCTTATTTTTGTAGCATATGTAATAAATGCATTAAAATAAGGTAATTTTAATATAAAAAGGAGTATATATGTTTTGCTAATACTTAATAATTTAATAAATAACATTAATAAAATTTTAAGTAATAATATTCCTTCTATATATGTATATATATATATATATATATTATACTATTTATATTTATAGATATTTGCACAAAATCATGTAAAATACTATATTGCCCTTGTCGTTAACGACGTTAGCACATGGACAAACAACTCTCTAACGACGCTGATGTGGGGCTCTTACGTGGTAATTTTTTTTGAGTTGTAATGTTTACACACATTAACCTTCTTATATACTAAACCTCTAAATCGCATCATTCGTACCCACCGTGTTCTAATTGTCATATGATTTCTTCCCCAAATTCTTCCCCTAAATTGCAAATGGTGAAATTGCAAATCATAATCTCGAAATCCAATTTTTGTAAAGGTGAAACTATGTAGAAGCCCATGAATTCGAGATTACCCCCCAAATCAAAACCGAAATCAAAACCCTAGAGAAAGATTTCTCCTAAATCCATATCGAAATCTGAGAAATTTTGTTCTTTCGGGCAAGTGAACCCGGGAGAAATTTCGCAGTTGCGAATTTTGCAATTTGCACCCGTGAACTTTCGCAGTCGCGAAATTGCCTCACGTCGCCACCGTTCACCCCGTTGACTGCCTCCTTCCGTCGCCCCGTCGACTTGTTGACTTTGTCTCTCCTATTTATCCCTCAGAATAGCTTTCGATTTCGTTTTTTTGTAATCTTACTGGCCGGGGCAATATATAAGCCCTACCACCGTAACCAAAGACACTTTGCCTCATCAATAAAGTGGCAAGAAGCTTCACCTCTCCCCGCTTCTTTTTCCGCTCACTTCTCATTTTCATTTTCTAGGTACTTCAAACAGTCTCCCAAGGATGACAACTCGGGGAGGATGAGAGTGGCGAAACCTTCCTCCTCAAGGGGCACACTGTGGTGTGTGGGATCAAAGGGCAATCGGAGGGGTTCCATGCTCTTCACGCAGTACTCAATGCGCTTTGTGTTTCCTTGAATCCAGGTTTAAATCTCTTAGATTCACTTTGAATGATTATTACTAAATAATTGCCTGGCTGGATGCTTTAATGCTAGATCCATCGATGTTTGTTAGTTATCATTTATGATCCCTTGTAAGACCATCGATGCTCAGGATTACTTCAATTTTTCAAAGGATAGTTATTATGGTTAGGTTTTCATAGCTAAATGAAGATCCTAAGCTCAGAAATGACTATAGTCATCCTCCCCAATGCAAGAAAGGACCAAACCTCAGCCACTTTGCATGAATCCGACTCCCAAAGACTAAACACTTTAAGGAGTTCCATTTACATTTTAATTTATTTTATTTTCAGTTTCCAAACATTTCCACTCTAATCGCTTTTACCTAAACCTAAAACTAAATTGAATTCACCACGGATTCACTACAAATCGCTTGTGTGAAGAAAATCCATCCCCGTGTTCGACCTGAGACAAACATATTTAAAGAGTTGAAGGTGATGAAGGCCGAGGCTGGTAAATTGTTGTCTTCTGGGTCACCTAGCTAGTACATCGCTACGTGTGAATCACACCTGACTTCAACATTTCTATTAAGCTCCACCAGCCAAGATCCTCCAAAGGCTTGGCAGGTTTTTTTTAGGGGGTCCTGCTTCCACTTTTGCTTTGATTTTTCCTGCCTTATTTATTTATTTACTTATTTAGTTTTTCTCTATTTCCACGAATTATCTTGTTTCTAGTTTATTACTTTCGCATTTTTAAAAATTTCAAAGTTTTTGCAATTTATGTCGTACCCTTTTGAAGGTGGAGATGTAACGTCAAAGGAAAAGCCTGTAATACAATGTTGCAAAATTTCAGAACTGGTGGTACTGAGACAATTTTTCTAATCCTATGGTACTGTCACTACTACACCTCGTTTTCGCCATATCCTTTTCTTATCCAAACTCCGTTTTAGGTAATTTGGGTGCCGCTGGAAAGCTAGAGAGTGTGTAATCCAAATCTATCCTAAAGAACACTTTTGAAATTTTTTACAGAATAAAATTCTTCACAATCGCCATTTTTTCTTTTTCTTCTTTCCAACTTGCCTGGCTTAAAGCCCGTGATCGGAGTTGAATAAGTGCCCCGGGTAAGTCATGTCTCCCGTATCAAAAAACGGGTACATATCATCAAGGAGGTATCACTTCTTCTAACTTTCCACTCCGGAGCCCCATTGCTGGCTAATGTGATATCGGGTTGGGTAGGAGTTAGCAAGGAAGTGGCTTACATTATGTTTTGTTATTATTTTATAAGCTCATTTGAAGTTGTTCAAGTTGGTTTATTGCTGGTCTTGCTTGTAAAGTCGTTAGCTGTTTTGAAACAAAATATAGCTACTTTATTTTATATACATACTATACAAATTACACTTCCGCCAAAATCTGCCTTTTTTTTTTTTTTTTTTTTCACAGTCACAAATGGGTGAACATTTGAAACCTTTTCCAACATGTTATTGTTGTTAGATTGGTTCCATGCCTAATTTATGATGATTAGTAGACTCTTGTTGCTTTGACCTTTTTCTTCCAAATTCTCTAGTTAATCACATCGTAAAAGATATGTTTCAACATAAGCTAAAACTAAACTTCCAAATCAAAGTTTATCCAAAGTTTCAATGATACCTTCACAATAAAGGACCTCTGTGAAAAGGCTGCCAACTAGTTCCAAAAATAAAGAAGAGAAAAGAAAAAGAATATAACATCATTGAACTGAAAGACGTCTAAATAAAGTGTGTGTTGTTATCAAGAATATCATCCATTGAAGATAATCTTATTATCCCTATAAAAACAAAATACTTATCAACAATTAAGGTTGTTAGTTTGGCATTTGAAAATTGTTTTTAAACCAAAATAGCAATCACTTTTGAAAGAAGAACGGTACTTTGGCTGAAACCTGCATTTTCCAGTATCTCGAAAGACAAATGAATTGCTAGAATCGTCTTCGCCAAACTGAAGGCATCACTAATCAAGACGTCAATTTCATACATTTTGGCAACGATAATCATAATTTGATGTTGGATGGTTCATGGTGGAGCCACGTGAACTAATATGGCATATTTCACCCATATGACGCAACATCGGCCGAGTCGTGTGGTGGGAGAAGTTATGGTTTATCCGTAATTATTCTGTAATGTGTGGTGAACTCGAAATGGGACAACGCCCAAAATCGAGACTCACTGTCAAACAAATACTAACGAGAATCATGTATACATGGAAGATGGGGTAGACCCCTCTCCAGGTGAAATCACCACCTCATAGAGATGGTGTCCTGGGATAGAAACACAGTGTTTAAGGTGTGCTCACAGAGATCTCACAAATTTCACAACAAAATAAACACATGAATCAATAGAATCTGGGGAAATGAATATCGAGATCGGTGACAAGTCAAGTCAAGGGTAGAATTAATATTTAGTTTCGCCACTTCACAAGGTGAATGAGGCCTGGCTTAAATTTGGGCCAAAGTATGAGGAGTCTCATCTCAAGGATTGGTGGGAAGATTCTACATAAAATTTATTGATGAGGGAATGATTTAAGTGTTAAGTTTTGTCATTTCATGTACATTTTGGGTGGGCAGTTTTTGTAGAAAACTTTTACCGGCATTTGTCATCTTGTCAAGTGAATATATTTCATTGGGGTACATCTAAAGGTGTTATTACCCATGATTATCATGAAAGGCCGTTGTGGCGCTTCCATTTATGTTAAATATTCTGACTTAATGTCCGTTTGATAGATAACATAAGTTTTGTAATAAAAGCTTAGTTTTGGACTGGTTTAGTATGGTGTGGATATTTTCCCGGACTTTATACCGTCTGCATGTGCTAAAATAAAGCAAAGAGTATTTGATAAAAATATGGAGGAAAAGTGGTCTCGTTTCCTACTTTTGTTTTGATTTTCCTGTTTTATTTTCTATTTATTTCTGATTTTATATTGTTTTTTTCTTCAGATTTCCTCCACTTTTAATTAATTTTGTTTTAGCTTTTTTCATTTTTCATTTTTGTAAATTTTAGTGTTATTTTTGTAATTTATGTCAAAATTTTGAAGCAAGTAGATGGAGTCAAAGGAAAGCCCAGTAGTACTCTCATAGAGTGTTGTGTATTCTCAAAATACAATTTTCATGAACCTACTACACTTCCTGCTTGTTTCACCCATAACTTTCTCATCCCGAACTCCAGTCGATTTTTGTACCGCGGAAGACAGAGAGTGTAGAATCCAAATCTTTCCAGAAGAAAACACTTTTTAAATTTTTATAAAGAGAAATTCTTTCAATGTCTGTTCATCACTTTTTTTCTCTTTCTTCTTCTTCCAACTTATCCATTTAAAGCCCTGACTTTATAATAGATTCCTGATGGAAAGCTTGAAAGCCCTCCTATCCAAAACGGTATATCTTCATCAGAGGTGTCACTCTTCGGAATCTTCCAACTTTTCCCATTATGGACAATGTGACATTTGGTTGGGGGAGGATGAAGGGAAGGAAGCGCTTTACATCATGCTTTGAAATATTATTTTTGAGCGTCTCCATTTCCGCGCGGTTCAATGGTCATCGCCATTCATTCATATGAAGCGCGCAGAGCGCTGGTGCCACACAATAGGTAGTGGTGCAGTGTGTGGTGGGGAAAAGCACATAGCTGCGTCAAGACATTTCATTTCTTTATATACATATTACAGCTTACACTTCTAGTTTCAAACTGTCTTTTTTTTTTTTGAAGCCATTTACCCGTAAAATTTCAACTGTCTAATGCTATTGTGTTAGATTGGTTCCATGCCTAATTGAGGGATGATCAGCAGAACCCTTGCTGCTTTCGGACCTTTTCTTCTTCCACCTCTAGCTAATCTCCACATTACCTGTAATATATGTTTAACAGAAGTTTTAAACCCGCTAACTCTAAATCTTGCAAAATCTATCCTCAAGCCATTTGACATCTTCACAGGCAGACCCCTATAAGAGCACAATGAGTCTTCCAAATAGCAAAGAGAAAAGAAAAAGAAAAAGAAAGAAAAGGAGAAAATTGTAACACTTTGAAACCAAAGAGTAATTTGGCCTGAGAGGTATACGAGAAAGTCTTTAAAGCCTAGGTGCCGCCCAAGCCAACCTGCTGGGAGCCATCACTTAGTGCTCGCTACATAAGAAATTGGCAGGCTGGTCGGCTAGGTGGCGTTGAGTCTCGGGAGCCGTGCATTTCAAGGTCCAGGAAAAACCAAGAGCTGTGGTTGAAAACTTTATAATTTGATGCCCTCAATTTTTAATTGGTTAGGAGTCACCTGTGATCCATTACATGGGCTTCTCTCGTGAAGCCGGGATTTCAAAGATGCACCCTCACAACACAAAAAAATCAGGAATAAATAGGTCCTGATCTATTTAGGTTGGTTTGTGTACTAGGTTGGGACAAAGAGTTTCAAGGGGGAGAGTGCACTGCGCTTATTGTTGAAAACTAATCATATAAACACTTAGATTTTGGTGGAAATTCTAGGTTGATTCTCTAGAGTAGGAAACTCTTTTGATACTAAGTATGGCATCCACTCTCTCTCGTGATGGTTATTGGGCAGGGTTTCGGTGATTCTCATTGAGGGTTAGGTATTACTCATCCACATACTTTTTGAAATACCATTTTTGAGAATGTAATTTTGTTATTATTTTGTTTGCTCTTTGTTTCTTTCATTCATTGCTAAGGGACTAGCAATGTGTCGGTTGGGGGAGGATTACCGCCCAAGCAAAAGTGCTATTTTGAGCCATATTTATAATAGGATTTGGCACTTTGTGTACTAATCAACCGACTAACTTTCCGATTTGCACATCGAGTCCCATTATTTACTAATCGTGATTATGGGCTAATTTTTTGTAGTTTTTGCAAGCTATTTATGCCAAATTTGTTGAGTCGATCCAAGCACGAAGAATTCAAGTCGAACTCAGCATTGCAAATCAGAAATCAGAAGGAAAGAAGAGCAGAAGAGGCAAGGAAATGAAGCAATGCGTATATTTGGGCTACCGCGAAATTTTCGCAGGTTTAAAATTTTCAAGTAGGTGCGGTTGCTCTTCCCTGTACACGTTTCATCTTGCTTTTGACATTTTGAATTTTTTTTTTTTCACTTTTGTTTGCTCCCCGACGGTTCCCCATTGTAATAGTGCTTGTTTTATCTTTGGTAATTTTGTATCGGGTGGTTGCCTAAGTAAAGACCCCAAGCGTGACATTGTAAAGAACTCTCATTAATCAAAATTCACGCCTAAACTCTTCTAAGTGCTCCCGCTTCTTTCCTCACTTTCTCTCCCTTCTCACTAGTCAAACACCCTCCGAGATGACAACTGGGGGATGAGTGGCTAGGAAACCCTTTCTCCTGAAGCAAAGAAGGCTACCGCATGGGATATAAGGCAACCGAGGGTTTTCATGTTTTAACAGAGATTTTCACCATTTATGGTTTCATTCAAACGTCAGGCTTTAATCCCTTCTAAGTTGCTTTAAATGATTAGTATTTGATAAGCTGGGTTCATTGGATGCTTATTGCTAGATCCATTGGCATTCGTTATTATCATTTATGGGCTATTGAAAGGTGATTCATGGATGTCTTTATTTTCCAAATTTTAGGGTTCGATCCCTTCCGGTTCACCTTAAATGGTCGTAAGACTTGGTAAGCTTTTTAGGGTTCATTGTATGTTTATTGTTGACACAAGATATTCATTAGTTATCATTTATTAGCTATTGGAAAGTGAGTCAAGGTGATGTTATTCACTATCCGAGACCATCAATAGGAAGCAAATACCAAATTTTCAAAGATATTTATTTAAGGTTCTGTTTTTATAGCCACATGAAGATCCGATTTGGGAAATGGCTATAGGTCATCCTCCCCAACGCAAGGAAAATGGACCCGAAAACCCCTCAATGACCTTTAAAACCAAAATCCAGTAGCCTGACATTTCTAGGAGACTTCTTTTACATTTTATTTTATTTAACTTTCAGTTTTCCAAACAATACTCCTCACTGTTTTTATCACCACCTTAAAATCCAAACCAAATTCACCATTTTGGCCTTTCGCATCGTAAGTCATTTGTGCGAAGAAAACTCATCCCCGTGTTCAACCTCTAGAACCTATACCCGTAGTAGCTAGGCTACGTAAGTAGGAGGAATTTAGGTATAAATTTTTATTGATTCCTAAAGATAAATCCATCAAGACGAATCACCAAGGTCGAGTCCGAGCTTCTATCCAGATGGGGCAGATGACATGTTACTACTACCACCAGCTTGGACATTTTAGACTGGATTGCCCACAGAGGCAGAGATCCCAAAGACGTGGACAATTACGGCACCCAATCATTAGTGTGGACTCGCACAAACGCAGCTCGCTCCTACCCTATCATGGCCAAGGGAACTCGTGGGTATCGCCCAAAGGAAGGTAATAAGCACCTACTTATTTCTGGCTGCATCGGCTCACATGGGCTAGGGCAGTGCTGCTGAGGCCAGGACTCCCCTGTGCCGATACTCAGAACCCATGGCGTGCCTATACGGCTGCACCGCAGACCGCGTCAGACGGCTTTATATACGTGGTACTGTTGGGCTCACAACTCTTGATAAGAGGTTTGTTTAAAATTTACACATCATATCTATTCTATTGCTGCATCATGTGTGAAAGGTTTGGGCTTAAAGGGCTGAATCCTCAAGGCCATTATATATGAGTTCTTCCTAGTGATTGGGTGGTGAGGATTGATAAGTATGTCAGATCGTGAGTGACGAGTTTAAAAGTCATCTATTTTTAGTCCATTTTTTCTGCTTAATTTTCATATCAAATGAGACAATTACTTTGCAGAAATATGAAGAAACTCACCCATCTGTTATTAGCAGGTAAAATGGAAGAAAGAAGAAAATGCAAAGAGAAAAAATGCGTAAAATAAGTGGAATAAAAGTGCGAGAACGGCGTATGCGTAAAACGAAACACCGGGCTGATTCATCATGGGGCCAGTTTACATACCCAATAGCGAGGTCGCAACATCAGGAAATTGAAGGAATTTGGCGCCGGTCGCGAAATGGATAACAAGCTATCATCGGGTCGCGGGATAAGATAATGCATGTCGCGACATCAGAAATAAAGCACAGGATTGCGGAGCTGCGAAGTGATGTCGTAGAATAGCGGGATAGATGTCACGATAAATGCAGCAATCAAAGGAAAGATACACGCGTATCGCGATCAAGCAAGCAGGAATCCGTATGATTTTTCACGACAATACCAAGTCGACATCCGAAGACAAGTTGAAAATTGCAAATGACTTAAGTTGATGTCGCGACGGGATCGAGGTCGCGACATCGGCAACCAGCCTGAAAGCCCCAGAGATCCAAGCTGATGTCGCTGATTATCAGAACGTCGCGACATCAGAACGACTCAGATCACTGATGCGCAGCCACAAGAGATGTTCGAAGATATTGAGGCCGTTAGACAAATATGAGCAACCAGCCTTAAGCCTACGGTTCTTAAGATGATGTCGCTGACAAGAGATTTACGCTCTACATCCGTTATGACACTTCGCTGGAAGACCGCAGATGACTGAATAGGTCGCTACAAGATATCGACGCCGCTACATCGAGAGAACAATTGAAACCCAAGACGGAGAAGATGTCGCTGATTAAGATAGTGATGTCGCACATCAAGAATGACCAACCATACAGAGCAGAGTGTCGAGGCGGCGACGGTTTTCGATGCTCACATCGATGATGTCAATACAAGGAAACCTGGCGGCGCATCACCAAAGGATCGCCCGGATACTAAAAACTATTGTTGTTATACTGGGATTAGGGCCCAATTATAACTTACAATACGCCACTATCCAACTCATGAAAGCAGCCATACCACGTATTTGAGAGGTCCTGATATAGCCGAAAAGCTTTCCATTTTCTTTGCTTCTTTTCTTTCTTCTTTTTCTTATTTTTTTATTTCCACTAGTTTGTATATGTGATTCGTTTTCAATCTTTTCGTTGTATTTTCGATCTGGATGTTATCAAGCCACTGGGTTTAACGTGAATCATTTAGTTTAAATTCATTACCTGAATCGTTTTGAAGTTCGTATAAATTTCTGGAATTCGATTGTTTCAGTTTCAACTGCGCTGGTTCTTACATCGGGAGAAAACACAGATCGTGGTAATTAAGTAATTACGAACCATCATTATGAACGTTATAGTCGAATTTATCTTTCCCCAGAGTCGCTTCCAAAGTTAAATTTTGTTAATTTCAAGCATGAATTTACTTCTGTTTGTAATATTCCCGGATCTAATACTGGCTTACACCCGCTAAGAATTTACATCATTGCTCGACAAGGAGGGTCCTCGAGGATGATGGTAGTGGAAGACATTCTAGAGTAATGTACATTTTGAAGGCATACCAACCTTGCTTATTAGGGATCTTTTCTGAGCTTTGTAAGTCTAATGATAACTCCTTCTCACTTGAAACTTAAGAACGAGGTTGAGCGGTTATCTATTTTAAAACATAAAAGAGTTCAATCAATCGATGCAGGAGGCCAATCCCGTGCAGCCGCCTGAGATCTAATCAAGGAAAGGTTGGATCTATCTACTGAGGGAGGAGCAACTGAAGTTGTATATCCTTGCTTAATCTGATGAACTTTGGGAGCTAAGGTTTATGTCTAAGAATAAAATGGAAGCACTGCAGTAGAAAAATATCCAGAATTAGGTAAAGTCCCCGTTAAAAAGTAGGTTATCTAATTCCCGTATTCTATGAATCAAATATTAGATAATGAAATGTGAGTGGAGGAGACCAACAGACTTGGCAACGCCTGTATGATTTTGGAACCTGAGATAACTGCTGTTCTGTATCGTGACTAATCATGAACTTATAGTTCAATTATGAACTGCTTTCTATTAATGTGTCTTCCGAGGATAACTATCTCAAAGATTCATTTCTTATTAGAAATTCATTTATTCTTATCTTGGTTCTTCCGCTATTGTTGAATCGCTATTTTTCTTTGTTCGCTTGAATCTTCTAGCAATCTTAATGCTGGATCTCATTATCATTTTTATGGGTCTAAATAAGATGAATCGACAGTCAGAAGATTTTAAAATTTTGACACTTCGTGAATTGAGATCCAGATCAAATCATTTTATTACTATTTAACCTCACTTGCAAATATCGTACCAAAACCAAACTGAAAAATGATTTACTAAGATTGGTATTTGGTGATAGTGTAATGTCAACAAGTTTTTGAAGGGCCAGCGCCGATTGCATCAGTCCTTGGTAAGAGGTCATAAATTTGTATTTGTGTTTTGCGTCAACAAGTTACGCCATGCCGGATTAGACCATAGTCCTTTGGTAATATACCATAAACGGTATGGCGGTTTCGTCCGCACAGGAGCTGGGTGACGGCGGCCTTGCACCGATCGTAATTTAGTGATCGCGGATAGTCAAACTTTAGATTCCATTCATGGCATGGATGGTAGGCGCACATCAAGCTCGCCATTGATTGTGATCAGGAGACATTGGTCACACTATGTGACGGTATTCGTGGTGGACTTTTCTCGGGGGTGATTCGTGGTTCAAGAGGGTAACCGGAATCAACAATATTTATAACCTAAATTAAATTCCTCCATCGCCATATGTGCCACATGTGATAGCGGCTTCAGGTCAAATACAAGATGGCTTTCTTCGCACAAATGACGGTAATTTGCTCAAAATGGTGAATTTGTTTTGATTTTATTTGATAAAAATAGGATTTTGACAGAAAACCAAACCGCAAAATCATAAAATATGCGCTGAAAATTCTCCTCCTTGAAGTTTCAGCTACCTGCCTGGTCTTCGAGGAACGAGGGTCCTCGGCTATTTCCCCACGCTGGGGGAGGATGACCTATAGTCGGCTTCCTCGACCTGATCTTGCTTTAGCTATAAAACTAAACCAAAATCCATCTCTTTAAAATACACACTGTCAATATTAGTCTCTATAAGAGGTGAAGGCCTCCTTGACCCAATCTTATAATAAACTGAAGATAGAGAGAATCAATTTAACTTATATCAGTGGCAAGATCATCAAACCCAAAGATACTTCAAATACCAACTATTTAAGTAAACGAAGGGGTTACAACCAAGATCAAAGAGAAAAACCAAAATAATGAATATTCGCTGAAACACATGATAACCTCCTCGTTATAACTAGATTATAATTCGAACATCACTGATGAGATTTGTCATATTTCGGGCAACGGGTCATCCCAAACGATTTTCAAATTAAAATAGTTTATCCAAAAAATCAAAAAATATCGGTCATTTAGAACAATAGATATCGCCATGATATTTATATTTTACCCATAATATTCGACATAAATACAGGCTTCATAAAACCAAAAAAATGATATCGGCCGATATCGCTTATATATCTACTACCAATGCAAATGCCAAAGATGTAATTTTCCTTGAGCACGCTTATTTCGTTTTTGTCATAGAGGCTGATAATAAATAATAATAACTAATGCCATCAAATTATCCATTAAAATTGCATTAACTAAGAACTAATGTACACTGAATTGGAAAATCCACAATTTAACAACTCAACATTCAAAACCAACAGAAGATATCAAGTAACCCAAATCGCAATAATCAAACTCCAATTGAATAAGATTTCATTTTGATCAATCCCCACAAACCAAAATTTTGCAAAATCAACTCACCAGTACCAACAGCCTTGCACTGAACACCGGTGGTGGCGGGCTAAAAGTTTATGTGATCAAAAGGGTATTCTTTAATTAAATTACAAAGATTTTTACCATCCAACATATATTTTAACTCCAAAATCTATAAATACCTTTCAAAATCATTCAATTTGATCACAAATTCTATCCACCCATATCTAATCTTTCATTTAACTCCAATTTTTTTTCCTTGTGATAGTTAATATGATATTATTTAAATTAGTTAATTTAGTAATAATATATTAATAAATTAACATTTCATTACAATATATTAATAAATGTTAGGTTAATATTTGAAACAAGCATGTTGGATGAATCCCGAATTTCCTATCCATCGAGAAGTGGATACAAGTCAAGGCATTTATGCATGACATGTTCCGATCCTATAATCAATATTATCTGAATAATGCCATGTTTTGGTATGAGTATTTGCCTTTATCAAGATGAGATCCCTCTTATCAAATTCTCTGCAATGAGCCACATCGATCTTCATTTTGATTTTAAAAGCTTATTGTAATGTAATTTCAATGTATATATTTGATTATTAATGTCATTTTTATACTTTTAGAAAGTATTTTCATGAATTTAAAAGTATTTTTGTTAATTTTCGATATATCGATATTTATATTAAAATATCCACCGATATATCTCCGATATATCCCTGATATATCCGATATATCCGTAAAATCCAAGTACCAATATATCCGTCGAAACCGATATTTTTCATCCCCTGGTTACACTCTAGTTCCTTTGCCTAAAGAGGGCCTTCCTCTTTAAGGAAGAGGTTGCCACTCATCCTCGAGTTGTCATCCCCAGGGTGCCTGCCGCCCAAAGTGAGAGAAAGAAGAGAAATGAGAGAAACTGAAAAGAGCAGGAAAGTCAAAGCTTCCCACCAATTTATTATCGAAAGCAAAAAGTTGTCTTCGTTACAAGGCATAGGAGCTTATATACGCCTCAAATGCAAGCAAAATACAAAGAACCAAAATCATATAAGCTGGCTGGCAAGGATAAAATGGGAAGAAACCAAAAATGTAACAAAAGTCAAAAGCAACAAGTCACAAGAGTGAACAATGGTCTCCGCAGGATGAAATGCCGGGGCAGAATGGTGCTTCAAGAACACCGCTAGACTTTCGCAGGGCTGCGACTTTCTTCGTGAACCTCGTGAAATTCTGTGCTGCGAAATTTTCGAATCCCGGAAAACGATCGCTTCCTTTTTCTTCTACTTTCTGTCTTCTTTCCTGCGTTTTTGCCTCTTCTTCCTTCCGTCTCCGATCCAACACTAGTTTGGACTCGAATTCTTCGTGCTTGGATCGAGACTTGATAATTTTGGCATAAATAGCTTGCAAAAACTACAAATTATCCACAAAATGCGCATCAATAGGACAAGAGGGACCTTTAATGTGCAAATTGCATTACACCGATTAGTACACAAAAAGGCTGAAAAACCCGCATAAACAGGTTCAAAAGATCACTTCAGCACTAACGGTTGCGGAGAAGCATGATGCTTTACCCCAGACCATGCACAACTCCAGGTGGAGTGGACAATTGATAGGTTGGCTAGTAAACTTTACCCTAGAGGACGAGGTGAAGTAAGATTTGAATCTGGATCTGCCTCTGGTAGTTGCAAGTGTGAGGATGTTTTTTTGGATGAGCTACCGAGATTACCTTCGCAGAGGGTTGTAGAATTCTGTATTGAGTTACACCCTGGTATGTCGCCCATTTCTATGACTCCATATAGGAGCAAAGTTTATTGAGTTACAGGAACCTGGGCTGTCCAGATACAGAGTTATCGGGACAAGGGTTTCATTAGACAAGAACTTCACCCATGGGGCGCTCCAGCTCTAAGCCATAAAAGATATGGACAAGACCCTTCAACCTGTATTGACTACCTACGCTTAACAGGTTACAATCAATAATCGATATCCATTACCAAGGATTGATGAGACCTTTACACTGGTTATCATTAGTTGAGAGTAAGGGAGACAGATATCCCTAAGACAACGTTAGAACGCGATATGGGCACTTTAAGTTCACAGTGATGCCCTTCCGATTGACGAATGCACTAGCAGCATTCATGGATCTCATGCATAGGGTATTCCAACCCTATTTGGATCAAATTGTTGTGGTATTTGTGGAAAACATTTTGATATACTCCTAGATTGAGGAGGAGGATGAGGATCATTTTAGGGTCGTTCTACAACTTTTGAGAGACCATCAGTTGTACGCCAAGTTCAGCAAGTGCGAGTTTTGGCTTAGTGAGGTGAGATTCTTGGGGCACGTGGGAAAGTCACTTCAGTGTCTAAGAGACCGAGAAGGTTATAACAAGATAAGGTGGGAGAATTGAGGTCAGTCTTTCAAGATAATGTGAGTTTCGGGATTGTGGGGTACTAAGGAGGTTCATTGTTGATCTTCCCATTAGCAACACTTATGACAAGGTTGGACCTGCATGAGGCCTCAAGTTCTTATGGAATGATTCAAAGGAGGTACCCAAGAATTGAAAAGGAGGCTTACTTTGTATTTCCATATGATAGTCCCGAAATGGGGTAAAGGTACACAAAGTGTATCGCGATGCCTCGGGCGTCGATTAGGATGCATTTTGATGCAATCCGGAGGGTAAGAGAGCTTGGCGGTTTCCGCTAGTTGAAGAATCATGAGCGCGCACTACCCTGTAATACCCATATGGAGTTGCTGCAATAGTCTTTGCCTTAAAGATTTGGCGCCACTACCTATACGGCAAGCAGTTTGAGGTGTATTCAGACCACAAAAGTCTGAGGTATATCTTCACACAACGGGACCTCAACATGAGGCAACGCAGGTGGATGGATTTCCTGGAGGATTATGACTTCACTTTGCATTACCACCCTGATAAGGCAAATGTGGTGGCTAATGCACTCAATTGTGAAGTCAATGGGTATCGCCACCACATTTAAGCAATGAAGCATCGAGAGTGGCAGATGCTGACATGGGCAAGCTTCGACTACAAGATAAATGAGTGCCTGTGGTGATTGGAGAGTCCGTGGCTAAGCACTGGGTCCCTTATTGAGCAAAAGTGATTGAGTCCCAGAGCAAGATCGACAAGGACGTAAGGCTAGGCCCTTCAAACGGATGGTAGTCTTCGGTATAGGGGACGAGTATGGTTTCCTACCGATAGAACCGAAAGAAGATCCTCGTGAGTTCCACTACTCCTGATTACGCTGGCGAGATCTAAGTGGCACGAAGATGTATCGTGATCTTCATCGCCAGTACTATCGAGCGGGCGAAGAGACACGCCAGACTTTGCTAGACGATGCCTACATATCAACAAAGTAAGGTTGAGCACTGGCTGCCGCGAGGGCTACCCACCATCGAAGCAGTCATCGAAGCTGAGCACGCCACGACAGTTTATTAATCTAATTTGCCACTGAAGCACCTCGAAGCATGACGCGCATGGGTGGATAAGTGGGACCGAATCACGGTTGACATTTTCTAGAAATGCGATGACCTCACCGGGAGGAATCTCACGGTTATATATTCGGGAAGATTGTCCGAATTCATGGAGTGTCGGCCTCTATAGTATCGGGATGTGATCCTGTGTTTATGACCCACTTTTGGAAGAGGTTACAAAAAGGCCATGGGGATAGAGTTGATGATGAGCACATCATTTACTCCATAGGCAGATGGTCAGTTGGAGATGACCATACAGGTTTTGAGGGCATGTTGCGAGCATGTATCCTAGATCATAGGGGTATGGAAGGAGCACTTACCCCTAGTGGAATTCGCCTCACAACAACAACGTCAGTAAGTATACGCATGGCACCATATGAAGCTTTTATGGCGGGAGGCCATGCTAGTCTACTTCCTGATGACATTTGACAGAGGTGGAGAAAGTCTTCACCGTCCTGATCTCATTGATACCCCTGTGGAAGCGCGTGAGTCTGACACGGAAGCCGCCTTCTCACGGCCAGATTCGACAGAAGAGCTTACTGCCGATAGCATGGGCGAATTCTAGAGTTTGAGATGGGTGATCACGCCCTTCAAGGTGATGCCTAAGAGAGGAGGGTCCCGGCTGGCAAGCGGAAGTTGTCACCGAGGGGCATATCGGGCCTTATATGCTTAAAGGGTGGCTAGCAGACGCTGGCAATCACCGTCGGTGCTTATTAGGTGTTCGCGAGGTGTTCCACGCTCCATGTCTCGAAGTATACTCGTGATCCACCCCATGTAGTGGATCGGGAGAGATTGATGTTGACACGGATGGGACCTTTGATATGGACCCACACGCATCTTTAGACAACCGAGACATCGTGTTTTATGGTCGTAAGACCGTACGTATTAGTGAAAGTGTTCGTGGGCAACACTGAGATGGAGAGACAATGGGAGCATGAGACATCGATACGGGCCACCTATCCCTTCGCTTTAGGATGAAGGTACGTGGTTTGGGTCAAGTAGAAATTAAATGACTAGTTTTATATATGCATAGATTTATACGTATATGCATGTGACGGATGAGAATGTGGAATTTCTAGAATAAATTTTTAAGGGGGAAGAATGTAAAACCCAGAAACGAATTTTTCCAAGAAGAATAAACGTAATTTGGTTGAAAACCAAAATTCTTCCTAGCCTCGGGATGACTAAACGGACTTCACTGGAATCGCCCGTGAAACGAAGCACCTCAGCCGGCCTGAGACACGACTCTTAATGCCGAGGCACCGAGAGTAAACGAGACACTTAGTACATGTCGGATGGCCTATATGGAGCAATGTGAAAAATGGAGTATATAAGTCAAACAAAGTTCGCGGGACCCATGTGGAAGCCATGTCACAACTTGAGAGACAGTCCAAAGGATTAGATAAGAGGATAAAGGGAAATCTAAGAGGGTCAATGGAGAGGTGACATGTGGCAAGGAGGGGACATCCCACTTGAGCATGTTGGAGCAAATCCGGTGAGAGGGAGAAATTGGAGGAAAAAGTAAAGAGAGAGAAATGAGATAAGAAGAGAAGAGGAGAGAGTCTTCTATTCCTCTCTAGCTTCCTGCCATCCGACCAGTCGGGCGTTTTCTGCCTGGAGCAAGAGACAAAGTCACGAGCCCCACAAATGAGAGCTACATGTGGGTAACTAAATCGGGAGTTTCAAATAAACTCCAAGAGGTAAGGGATTTTTCCTACTCGGTAAGATATTTTATCTTAAAAGAGTATTTAATGGTATTCTTAGTGGGGCCGTGAGGACTTAATCGTCACCCTGGGAAATTTCGGGATCGGAGGCAAATATTCAGACTGCTCGGGTAGTCTAACTCGTACGTAAAATGCAAATTTCTAGGCTCGGGCCGGAGAGTCAGCGACCTAACTCACTAGGCCGTTGACTCAGCAAGGAGGGGCCAGTAGGTCGCTGCGGCATAGCGCGGCGCGCTTATAAGACTCGCTCTCGTGTGGTACACGAAGCACGCCAGACCGGAGCCTAGAAGCGCATAACCGTGTGCCGGCGTATATGGTCATCAGCGACAGAGAACCTCTATCGCGATAGGAGAGCGAGCGAAAAAAAGTAAAAAGAAAATAATTTTAGATTTTATTTTATTTTTATGTGGTTGTGTGTTTTGGAATGTTGAGGCCGGATGATGCCTGCTGGATCGAGTCCCACTGAAGTGGGACTTACAAGGTTATCGCTGATAATTGAATAACATGCAGCGAGTGAAAATTTATATTGATATATGCCTTTGACATATTGATGTGATGAATGAAAAAAAATTATTTTCCATAATTGGAAATAATGCATGTAACTTAACATGGCATATTTTCATTCCATATGCACAGTAACTTCGCAACGAGTCGTTGTGGATGCATAGTGATGGTTGATTCACCATTCTTGGTGAATGTGTGGTGAATCGAAATGGGACAATGTCCAAAATCGAGACTCACCG